>RJWJ010007253.1:0-57841 GCA_004363605.1 Indri indri | reverse complement strand
CAGGATATGCCGACACAGAGATGGTTCACATCCCAGGCAGGACACAGCAGGATGGGGCGAGGTTTCATCACGCTACTCAGGACGGCACAAAATTTAAAGCTTATGAATTATTTATTTCTGGGATTTTCTGTTAAATATTTTCAGACCACAGTTGAGCACAGGTAGCTGAAACCATGCAAGGAAGCCGTGGACGAGGGGACTTCAGTGTCCTGTAATTACCGCCCAAGGCATTGGCTGGGCAGGCGGCGCCTTCCCTTGTTGCTCTGCCGTGTGGCAAGTTCACGGCAACATCCCGCTTTTGAGCATTGTTATCTGAGTGGCAGGTGACATATTTTTTAATGTATTTATTTAATATTTTCTATTTATCACTAACTTGAACCATTCCATCCCTATAGGAATGGCAAACGAAGTAATGTCATCGTACATCACAAGGATATACAATTTTTTCTTTATCTCAGTGAATAAGAAACTCTCTGTGTCCAAATTGGGTTACTCAGGTAACCTGTTAGGAGTCATCTTTTATTACTTCACTAGTTGTAATCACAGGAACTATGAGAAAAACAACAAAAGAATATTTTTAGTTTTTTGTTCTACATAACCTAAGACATAATCCTTAAGCGACATGTATTCACATGTGTTTATATTTGCGTAACTATAAACACAAGGTAGATATGCCATTTAGTGTGTTTTGCTCAATATACTCCCAATGAATGCGGCAAGACGGCAACACAGCCAACTCTTCGATAATTTTCCAAATTTTCTAATCAGAATAAATTGCATTCAGCATAAATAAACTAAACTAGGCAATATCCGGCTTTATCAAACACATACAATAAACCTTATTTGAATTGCGATGTATCGCATTATGCCCTCAAATGCAAATTAGCTCCCTATACTGATAAATTTGTGTCCTTTATGTATAGTTGAAGAATGAGTACATTAAAAAAATGATTTTTAAAAAGAGGTAAATTTTTTAAAAAATTATTCTAAAAGACCTTGATAAGACTGCTTTTTCACCATAAAAGAGAACTGGTTGTGGGAGAGAATTTTTTTCCGATTTTGTAAGTATCCCAAAAAAGTTATAAAATAGTTTGGGTGTGTGTTTCTTTGTGGGCCTAAATTAATTGGTTTAAGCAAAGGGGCTGTTGCCAACGGACCACGGCGATGGTCCTCGTGGTCAGAAGAGACGAGGACTCTGGGAGATCTCTGTCTGCTCAAGAGCATGTGCTTACTATAGTATACGCTCTTTTTCAGAATTTATTGTTCTTTCTTTGTCTTCCTTTTTTTTTTTTTTTTAACAACTGAGTTTCTTTGGTAGCAAAACTTTTAGTTAAAGTGCTTTAACACAGACAATTAGAAGAATTACAGATGTGCACATATTTTTGAAAAGAGTCTTTCAATATTCATTTTCTGAAAACTGATTGGAAAAACAATTTCTGGAAATGTTTGGTTCTTCTTTCAAATTTAACTTATGTCTCATTTTCCCCACTCCATCAACAAACTGAAAATTATTTATTGAGCATTTACCAGGTCCCGGAATTGTTGTATGCCATGGGGAATACTGAACAGTTGAGCGTGAGCCCAGCCCCGCAGGAAATTACAGCCCTTTGGAGGAGAGAGGCAGCAATACCTAAAATAAGTGGAACAAAGGCTGGAAGAAAACATACCAGTGAGGGCTGGAGTGGCCAGCAGTTTTACTGATCACGTGTTCATGTTAAGGGTGTATTGGATACAGATGATAGAAACCATTCTAAGAAACATGTAGAAATCTATAATTTAGAAATCTGGGGCTTTTTATTTTGGGGAGTTAGGGCAGAGGGTGTTAAATATTATCCTGAGTGGACTGCTACTACTGGAGTCTACAAAATTGTTATTTTCATAATGAGAACTCCTCTGGTCTTTGTTTTGTGTAAATAAAATTATAGTAAAGATTTGGGGAGAGTAGAGAACAATGTTTCTCTTCTCTTAATAATAACCTGGGCTTGTATATATTAATTCTAGTTGCATTTGAATATACCTTTTTCTCTGCCCGTTGTATATGTGGCCCCCTCTGGAACTGTGGGTTCTGGGGGACTCTCCCCTTGGAATATCCAACCATTGCCTTTGGAGATTCATCAGTTAGTCCTGGGTACAGTCTCTAAAGACCAGCTTTTACACTTTTTATGACTATGCATTTTCCTCTAGAATTGGCTTTCTAATGCTTTGCATTATGAGTTTAATAAAAAAGAAGTTTCCAACCAATATCATAAAATCTTAGAAGTATAATTTTTATTTTCCCACACTGAAAATGAGCATAGAACAAGCCAAATACAGTTTTACTGTTTTCAATTATTGTAATAAAATGACCACCACGGTAAAAACTGACACAGGGTTTAGTGTCTTTTTAATAATGCACAGCACAGAAAGAAACTATAAATAGGCAGAATTAGTCTCTTTAATGTAATATAAAATCTGATTATTAGATAACTGGACAACAAGAAACTAGAGCTATCATTGATTATTTTCAATCATGGGAAGCATTTTGCTTATCAATTTTTTTATATTTCGGTATAAATATATAATATCTTTAGATGTTTATAAAAAATCTTTTTAATCTATACACATAATGATGAAAGTAATAGAATGTTCAAAATCTTAATACTCTGCAACCTGTGCCAAGAAGAATTCACTGCAAATATGACCAAGATATTGAGACCCACAATTGTAGACTTCGGCTATTTTTCAACCAGAAAAATAGGTGCACATTAAAGACAAACTATATCTTTTTTAAAAAAATAAACTTTTTCTTTAAAATTTAATTAGTATTAAACTTAAAGAAAAGTCGCCAAGATAGCAGAGAGTTTCTGTCCACTGTGCACCCAGTTTCCCTGTTAGCACCTTACATTCCCGGGGTGCGTTTGTCGCAACACTGAGGTATTGCCAATGGAAGGTCACACTGTATTCAGATTTCCGTAGCTTTTTGGGTTCATGTCCTCTTTCCATCGCAGGTTCCCATCCAGCATCCACGTTACAATCAGTCACCTTGCCTCCATCGGTCCCTCGAGATTACACCTGTCTCGCAGCCTTTCCTTAGTTTCAGGACCTTGACAGTTTTGAGGAGGGCGGGTTGACTGGCTCTCAGCTGGCGTCTGCCTGATGTTTTTCTCATGATCGGACTAGGGTTCTAGGATTTTTGAGGAATACCATAGCATAGTTACATCTTTTAAAGACTCTTATCAAAAGATTTTATGGGCTTAGCTGGGCAGTTCTCAAGATGAATGACTTGCTAATAAAAATAAAAGTAGTAACAATAGTGGTATTAATAATAGCAAACAGATCAAACTTGGTATACAGCAGGCACTATGCTAAGCACTTTGCATTGATCTTCATGCATTGCTTCTGCTAGGAGATAGGAACCATTGTTACCATGAGCTGGTAAACAGACACTCAACACAACTAGCAGAAAGTCACACAGATTAGTGGTCCCCAACCTTTTTAGCACTAGGGACCGCTTTCATGGAAGACAATTTTTCCATGGACCAGGTGGTGGGGAGGGGGGTAAGGGTTTCGGGAAGATTCCAGCACATCACATTTATTGTGCAGTCAAACCTCTCTGCTAATGATAATCTGTATTTGCAGCCTCTCCCCAGCGCTAGCAGCACCGCCTCAGCTCCACCCCAGATCGTCAGGCATTAGAGTCTCATAAGGAGCCTACAACCTAGACCCCTCCATGCGCAGTTTACAGTAGGGGTTGAGCTCCTATGAGAATCTAACGCCCCCGCTGATCTGGCAGGAGGTGGGGCTCAGGCGGTTATTTGAACAACGGGGAGTGACTGTGAATACAGATGAAGCTTCTCTTGCTCACCCGCCGCTCACCTCCTGCTGTGTAGCCCAGTTCCTAACAGGCCACTTACCTGAACCGGTCCGTGGCTTGGGGTCTGGGGACCACAGACTTAGATGATAATTGACTTGCTGAGACTTGATCTAAAATAGATTCTCTTTCTAGACTCTGTGTTTATGCTCACTTTGCTGTCCTGCACCCAGGAGGAGGAGCTCATTGCCGTGGTTACGTGTATCCCAACTTCGCAGGATCCGGAATGTCACAAAAGGGGACAGTGGGAAAAGGAAAACGCGGCAGATGCAATTCCTGATGTGGCTTAGCTTGGGACTACTCCTTTAAAAGCGTCTCCTTTCTGTCGTAGTCGAGCAGAGCACATTTGTGCGAAAAGCAAATACGGTATTTCATGCACACAACAGAACTTCCCTGGCACACCGTAATTAAGCTGATTGCACATGATTTTAGCATGCGCGGGCCACTGTACCAGCGATCCACTGTTTCCTGGGGTTATGCGATTGACGGTGACGGACAAGGAAGCAGTCACAGGCGTTGTCACTTCTCTCCGGGGCCCGATTATGCCGTGTCCAGACAGTTTTCAGTAATGCTGGAAACATGCCATGTCCACATGGCGCAGAAATGCTCGGACGCCGTCTCCGTCTCCGCAGGACGGGGCTGGTGGATTGACGTTCGTGTGCTGCAATCTTGTTTTCCAAAGACGATGAAAGGAAATTCATTATTTTAGAGATTTCTGAGTCAGAGCTCCAGAGGAAATGAAAAGTAATCTGAGAGCAATTGCAGTGCGGACACTTGGACAAGAAGCTGTTGCTTTTACACACTTTCCTCTCAGCCAGGAGACGGAAGCAGGCTCTGACCGGGGCCGTTTCCATCGTGTGTGGACACTCACCATACACGGGAATTACACTAGTCCTAGCGCACCCCTTGTCTAGTCCAGCCTGTGGGTTTTTAAAAGCTGAGCTCAGAATACAGACAACAGTCAAGGAGCAAGTATGCAGCGTTGCTTTTCATAGGAATAAACCTAGAAGCTGCGTGAATATCTTACGTAGGCTATAAAAGGTTCGGTTTGATATTATGAAAGGAAAAAGCCTTTAGATCTCTAAAATGTAAATGTTTTCAGCTCTTTTGAAGAAATATTTCCTGAACAGCTACAGCAAAGTGGCTTCTGCGGCAGTTAATTAATTGCAATCCTGTGACAACCCGGGGAGAACTTAAAGGTCCAATCTATGGAACATCATGAAATATACCAATTTTGTGATAATTTAAAAAAAATCTAAATGAACTCTTGATGGAGACAGAGACTGCAGCCACCTAGTATATTTCACATGTCAGACAGAAATTTTACAACTCTGTGTAGAATGAATTTGGTAAGACGAGCACCTCAACGAGAGAGAACAGCGCGGTTTGCCATTTGTTTACGGCTGAGTAGTACTCCGTGGTGTACATACTCTACGTTTCATCAATACACTTGCGTATTGATGGGCACTTGGGTTGATTCTACATCTCTGTGATTGCAAATCGGCAACAGATCTTTTAAATCTGTGGTGGGGTGAGGCCAGGTCTCATCCAAAAGCCCTGCAGGGCCTTCCTCCTGTCTCTCAGCACAGACGGGAAGCCCAGCAGGAGGCCTCCGCTCCTCTCCAAGCCAGGCTGCCCTGCGTCTCCTGTGGCCTGGGCTCGGTGGGCTGGTGTCTGTTTCTCCATCTTCCCCTGGGCACTTACCCAGCCTCCACCTCCATCCGTCTGTCTGTCCCCCTCCACACCCCTTTATGTTGCTTTCAATTACCTGTCATCATTTGAATCACATTCATTTTTGATTTTTTAAAATTTTCTTCCATAGAATTTAAGGCTCATGAGCGCAAGAACTTTGCCTTGGTCACCCACTGGACCCATGACCTCAGAGAGTGGCTCTCAAAAAATACTTTTTGAATGAATAAATAACATAGTTGATACACTGTGTGTAGTTAACGTTTGAGACAGAGCAAAGTTGAGAATACAGTTTTGGTGTTGTGTGCAAATTTTATTACAATCATGTTTTAATGAAAAGAGGTTTGATGCTGCAGATTTTCTTTTCATCTATAGAACAAACTATGATTTATTTTGTTTCATAAATGAGTTTTAACATTCACGTAAGGGAAATAGTATTCAAAGAGACTATATTGATTTACATATTCAGTAGGGAATGAAGAATCTTATTTGTATTATTTATAGTAAAAAGCACATAGATTAGAATAAAACTGGGGTTTACATTTTAGTAGTAGCAATTGCAGATGAAAGGCTGGAAGTACCAAAAAAGATGCATCTATTAATTGCCACATTTGTGTTGTAAGTGTATCCATATAGCCATGTGTGTCTCTTAAAAGACGTAAATTAAATTTCTTTCTCTAGAGTTGAAATTGTAGTTTTTTTCCTGCTTTTGTAATTAAATGTTAGATGAAAGGGGTGTCCTTTTGGAACTATGTGCAAACACAATGTTCAGAGCAGCCGAAAGAAACCACTTGTTCATTTTCTAAATCGTGGACTTAAAAATATCTGTGGTGTATTTTTTGTTAATGGTTCACTGTTTTTACGATTTTCAGAAATTGAGAAGGGAGGATGTGGGGATCCGGGCATCCCCGCCTACGGGAAGCGGACGGGCAGCAGTTTTCTCCACGGGGACACGCTCACCTTTGAATGCCAGGCGGCCTTCGAGTTGGTGGGGGAGAGAGTCATCACCTGCCAGCAGAACAACCAGTGGTCTGGCAACAAGCCCAGCTGCGTTTGTGAGTATCGTGCCTCGACTGGCCCTTCCTGTCCTGCACCTGCCTCGCACGGGGGAAAGAGAGAAAGACACGGAGCGTCAGTGTGGGGAGGGCGGCGCCAGGGGTAGCCAGCAGCGCTGCTTTTACCAGGAGCCTGCAGGGGCACCATGAAACACCGACGGCCCTGCTTTCTTCACCCAATTAAAACTAATTCGCAATCGTATCGCGCCTGCCAGATAAAATGTAGCTGAATATTTTCAACTAGAAAGGTCATAACATGTGCCTTTATTTCCACCAGAAGCTCATGATGGCACATACAGTATCGGACGTCAGCACAGCACTGGCGTGTTTTTAGGACTTAATGATGCACGACACTTAAACATGAGTCGCCCGCCAGTACGAGCAGGGGCGGTGGGATCAGTTCAGAATTCAGCGAAAGAGCTTCCTGCTTCCTTATAAGTATAGTATTTTACAAGTAGAACAGACTTCATAGCTGATTTTAAAGGGGTATTCTATATTTGTAAATAAACATAGCCATGGCTGGAAAATGTATATGAAATTATGTGGAATAATAATCAAAACCACACCCTGTAAATAAATCTGACACTTGCTCCCTCCGAAAAAGAATATATATATATATATATATATATATATATACACACATGATTTTTAAGTACACATCCTTAAAATTAAATTTTCCAGGAGAGTTTTATACCCCAGTAGAACATGGTCTGATTTTTCCAGATTGATTTATTTATTAATCTTTACCCTGTAACTAATACAAACTTTAAATAACTTAAAAATGCACTTAAAGGAAAATATAAAATGTAAATTAAAAAGTTATCACGCAAGAGCAGACTGGATTGTTCCGAGGACACAGACATCTACGTTTTCATATTAATATTTGCTCTTCTGAAGGCAGAAAGGTATAACTAGAAATTATAATATTTGGCACTCGTTCTCAGTGAACTTGAAAGGATCATTCGGAACCAAGCCTGTGCTTGATTATGGGTAGGTTCTGGTTGTGCTCTATGAGATAATGAAATAGTCTACTTACACTTTGGGGAAAGAGAAAACGTTGTGGTCCAGAATTATTAATGTTAACCTAGTTGGAGTGTCCTAGTTATTTGCAGGTATGTGTCGCTTTTCCAAGTTCTTAGCAACCAGTTTTGGGTGGCAGTTCTTTGGATACATGCAAAACTGTTTGAAAATATCGTGTCTTCACAGTTTCATGTTTCTTCAACTTCACGGCCGCGTCGGGGATTATCCTGTCGCCCAATTACCCCGAGGAATACGGCAACAACATGAACTGCGTGTGGCTGATCATATCCGAGCCAGGAAGCAGAATCCACCTCATCTTTAACGATTTTGATGTGGAGCCTCAGTTTGACTTTCTTGCAGTCAAAGATGATGGAATTTCGGATATAACAGTCCTTGGGACCTTTTCTGGCAATGAAGTGCCTTCCCAGCTGGCGAGCAGCGGGCACGTGGTGCGCCTGGAGTTTCAGTCCGACCACTCCACCACCGGCAGAGGGTTCAACATCACTTACACCAGTAAGTGTGCCTAGGGGAGCACCACGCCTAGGTTACCAGCTGATGCTGCAGATGTTTTATAATCGTTATTAAAATGCAAGTGGCAAAATTATACAACATTATCCTGATAGCCAAAAAAAATCATCACTGTATTTAGATTACTGTCTTGGTCACTTGTATAGTAAGGGGCTGGATCTCTCACTTCTCTCTCTCTCTGGTTTTCTATCCATCTGTCCATCTAGCCAACAATCTATCTGTCCATCCATCCTTCCTTCCATCCTTCCATCCATCCAACAGTCCATCCATCCTTCCTTTCATCCATCCATCCGACAATCCATCCCTCCATCCATCCATCACCCACCCACCTGCTCATGTGTCCTCCATGTGACAAATAGTGTAGTATGGAGGATTGAGTCATTTGAGGTGAGGAGTCTGAAATTAGAACACCAGCTCTTGTGTGTAGTTCATGAATTCTGGTGACAGCTAACCACTTCTTGCTTCAGGTTTGTCATTTGCAAAACAGATTTTATGTAAGATCATTTACCTAAATGCATGGTAGAGGGAATAAAGTAAGATAATAGGGTTAATATGAATATCATTTGCTGACTGCTTTCTTCTCTTAGGACCTGTACCTAGAACTTGACAGTAATTATTTCATTTACAGTCACAGAATTTTGGGGTATAGACCTATTCCTCACTGTGTAAATAAAGACAGCTAGGCTCAGGTCATTGGAGGTATCTGCCCAGTGTCAGATAATAAGTGGAAAAGTCGAGATTCTAACCCAGGTATATCCTGAACCCAAACACTTTCCACCTCCTCCTCTATCTCTTTTCTCCTTCTCCAAGTGCATAGGAGTGACAGTTACATCTAAAGTGCCGTATAAATGACAGTCATATCTGTCTATCCATGTGCTCTCTCTCTCTCTCTCTGTTTCTCAGTAGATACCAGTATCCTATTTATTTAATGTATTTATCTACAAATGATATAACTGAAATTTGAGATAATAATTGCTTTATAAGTATGTCCTGTTTTCTTCTTTTTTAATACATATAATTGATATTCAAATATTTTTATTCTAACTATAATTTTTTTTTCTTTTCAGCATTTGGTCAAAATGAGTGCCACGATCCCGGCATCCCTATAAATGGACGGCGTTTTGGCGACAGGTTTCTACTAGGGAGCTCGGTTTCTTTCCACTGTGACGATGGCTTTGTCAAGACCCAGGGGTCCGAGTCTATCACCTGCATCCTCCAGGACGGGAACGTGGTCTGGAGCTCCACGGTACCCCGCTGCGAAGGTACAGTCCCTGCATGGACTGGGTGTTCTCTGACGTCACACACCTGTCTCCAGACAGCGTCGGGTTGCTAGGGCCGCCCCAGCGAGGCGCCACAGACAGCACGTAAACAGCAGAATTGCACAGTCTCGGCTCTGGGGACTGGAATTTGAGATCGAGTGTTGCAGGGTGGGCTCCTTCTCAGGGCTCTGAGGGAGGCTCTGTCCCAGACCTGTCCTCCAACTGTGGCGGTTGCTGACGCTCTTTGGCATCTGTGGTTTTTTAGAAGAATCACCCTAATCTCTGCCTTTGTATTATTCTTATGCCATTCTCCCTGCATGTGTCTGCCTCTGTGTCTAAATCCCCCCTTTCTATGAGGACGCAATCTCGTTGTTGTAGGTCCCCTCCATCCCAGCAAGACCTTATCCTGACTGACCACATCTGTGATGACCCTATTTTCAAATAGTCACAGTCTAGGGTGCTGAGGATCAGGACCACAGCGTAAGAACGTTGGGGGGAGGGGCACACAATTCGACCCATAGCAATGTGGTTTAGTTAACTGTTATCCTGTTCTTTTTGTAGCTGACATAAATATTAACTAATTTTCTTCTTGATATTTCTGTTCTGGTGACTAATCTAATGAAACCAGAGAGGAAAAAAATTAAGGAGAAATGTTTTGCCTGTAATTATTACTCATTTTAAAAATGCTTCCTTAAGAGTATATGCTCCCATTTCCTGTCAGAGCAGCTCAGGTGCAATGATCTAAGAAAATCTTTTTTTTTTTGTATAAACTTACCTCTAGTAAATATCAAAGAAATATAAATTTAAAGACAAAAGTAAAATAGCATTTTGTGTATATGATTGTCAAAGATTTCAACATGTTAATAAGGTGTATTATTGACAAAGTTATGGAAAAACTGGTATTTCGCAGTCATGCTATTGAGGATTTAAAATCACAGCATTAAGGTGAAAACTTATAATAAGAGTCAGAAATGTTTGTGCCTTCTGAGCCATCAATTATATTTCTCTATCAATATCATAAGGAAATATTCAAGCACCTATGAAAAGATGTTTGTTCAAGAACAACTTTTGCAGGGCTATTCATAACAATGAAGAGCTGGAAACATCGAAACTTCAAACAGCAGAGGATTTTGTAGATAAGTCATGATGTATTTGTGCACAAGATCACATGCACCGTTAACAAAGATTGCAGGAGCACAGAGACCCGTAAATCGTTATTATATGAAAGACCAGATGATACCAACACATGTGTAGCAATATACCATTTTTGAAAACATATAAATATATACATATCTCATGATAATAATTTAAAATGGAAAGAAAGCTACCCACCAAAATGTTAATCATAGTTATGTGTATTTTTTCCCCTCTTGGTTTATTTTTGTTTTCCTAGTTGTCTTCAGTCAACACGAATTTATTTGTAATACATAAATAGAAAAGAAGTATATGTCAAATGTAACCTACAGTTGAGGATCACTGTCCTATCTAGAAGGACGTGATGTAACGTCACCAAGCCCACGATCTCTAGGAAGTCTAAGCAGAGCCTGAATCCACACGTGGCGGGATTGGAATTACACTACTCAGTGACGACCAGCAGCCTGGCGGGGCGTTATGTCCTCCCTCCCCCCTCCCCCTGCCCCATCCCTGGCCCCACCTGTTCAGTTACTCGCCATGGTGGGAGGAGAAGTTTCCAATCAGGTCCTGCTCGTTGTCTGTCTAGTGAGGCTCAAAAAGGTGTTCCAGTTTTCACACTTTCATGAATGGTTAAAACGATTTGGTGGACTGTGAGCCGCACCCTTGGGTGGAAAATCGATCCATTGAAGGGCAAGTAAACAATGGTAGATTTTTTATTTTTATCTATTTTCATCAAATATCTTAAATGTATATTTTTATGTTTTACATTTTATGAGATGTTAATAAATGGATGGGTCCTTTACAAATAAGTAAATAGGCACACATGGGGTGCTCAGATGCCCGACACTAATTAATCACGGTGCGTAGTCGTGTTTGCAAACACTGCCCTGGCCAGGCGTGAGGCGGTTGACTTGGAAGCGTGAGTAACAGCAGGAGGAAGTTTAAAGCGAGGGCTTTACTTTATTTAGCCTCTTTGACTTCCGGCCGCAAGTGTAGCTGCACCGTGCTCTTTACCACGCTGGGCTGCTGCAGATGTCACAAGCTGCAGGGTGAGTGTCCCCTCAGCACAGGGCACTGCCGTGGCAGGTGAGGAGCCCACAGTCAGACCACCGGGGCGGTAGCACGCAGAAAGTGAGCAGGCGATGCTTCCCCGGTTAGGAAGAGGCCCTCTGGGGACGTCAAAGCAAAACCCAGCCGTAGGTTGTTAGCAAAGAAAACCCTCAACAGAAAGGAACAGTTTGTGGGGAAAGATTCTGAAGGTTTACCTGTGCGGAGAAACCCAACCACCGAGTGTGGATGAGTCTCAGAGAAGGTGGGTCCTGGGATAACGTGCCCAGCTAGATTCCCTGCCAGTGCCTTGACGTATAAGTGAAAAATAAACTGACTTTCAGGAGCAAATAGATCTAGTAGGAAAAAAATCACATGGCAGTGAAAAAGTGGGTAATACAAACCACAAAACCTGATTTGAGGGATGCACAGAGAACCTCACCTTCCTTATAGAATGTTGATTTTATTGTTTTTTCTCAAAGATTTTTGTTAAAAATTGATTACATAATTAACCATAAAGTGAACCTTAGCAAATTAAAATAAGTATAGGCCACACGTTCTGTAATAGTCCAATTAAAGTATAAGTGTATAATAAAAATAGAACCACAAGCAAATCTCTATAAATCAGAAAGTGCACTGTAATTGTATATTAAAGAGAAACCCAAGCCTTAAGTCCTACACTATTTGGAAACCACGAGAAAGAGAACACTTTCTACTAAAAAATGATATGATACAGCCAAACTGGTGCCATTAGGAAAATACCTATCGTAAAGGCCTCCAGTGTAGAACAAAAAAATATCAAAAATAAGGAATTTAATACTAAGATTGAAAAGTTAGAAAAAAATGAAAATAAATTAGGATACGATGTTAATAAAAATCAAATGTTAGAAACAATTGAAAGCAAGAGTGAGTTCTTTGTTAACACCAGTAAAATAAACAACCCTTGTATGATTCTGATAACAGAAACTAAGAACTGAGAGAGAAGAAAGTTACAGATATTTGGGAACGTAAAAGAGAAATGACCTTTATTACAAAAATAATATAATATAACATAAAGACTGGAAGGCTCACAATAAAGTAATTTTTTATAAAAGTATGTTATTTATTTATTCTGGCAGAATTTACTCAATGCCAGGTAGATCTTGGCTATAAATCATGTAGCCTCTGGGCAAAAGATTTCCATTTGTTCTGCCTCTAACTGGGTCACATTCCTCAGCACAGCTCGGTGACATCGCTAAAAACACAAGTTATTGCGGGGGAAAATAACTGTACATGAATGCATCCTCAACCCCAGGACAACAAATTTTAAAGCCTGGAGGAAACTGGTGATTTTCTAGCAAAATATAAAATGCCAAAAGTGGCCCAAAATAGAAAGATGAAGTACCATAGAAAACATATAAAAAAAGATTAAGGATTGAACATTGAAAAGACACAAATACCATAGACGTGCACGAGTGAGTTCTCTATCTTTCAAATACAGAGAATTTCAGTGCTGTGAACGCTAGCACGTAATGGAAAAGACGCAGTGCCTTCCTATGTACCGTTTTATAAATCCAGCATCAACATAACCCAAATCAGGTAATTATATCAAGTCAAAAGCTATAGAAAAAAACATATTTATGTCATCAGGAAGGGTTTATTTTAGAAATACAGTTATCAGGGCATTGACCACTGCAATTTAAATCATCAAAAAACGAAAGGAGAATCTGCATTCTAAAGACCTCACGGGGGTAGTTGCTTTTTTGTTATCGGCTATGCGAATGTGAACGTCATTAGTGCCTTCATCAAATGTGCTTGAGCTCCGCCAAGTAGAATGTCTCTTCTTGGCCCCCTTGTGGTTTAACGGAATTTTGCGAAGGATTCTGGCCAATTAGATATTATGTCGAAGTGACGTGATCAACTTCTGAGCCAGAGCTTTAGCTGCCTGTGCAAGACCGTTTTCCAACTTGAAGAAGGGAGCTGTGTCTCTGAGCCCCTAGATGTGAAGCACATGTGGGAAATAAATCTTTCCTATTAAAGATAGCAAAATCGTAGAGCTGTTTACGACCATAGTATAACCAAATCTAAGCTAATCACGTCAAACTTGACATCATCATTTAATATTTCTGTGTTAATTTTGTTCGCTACAATAAAAAGATTAAAATGTCTATTTCACCAGGATAAAGGTATACACATTCTAAAGGACACTGTCAATTATAAACTGATGTGCAAAAGAGATTAATAAGAAAATAATTAATAGTAATGTCTGACAACTTAGGCACAATCCAAGAAACGTAAAAACGCAAAATAAAAAAATTAAAGGGATCTTTTGGTTTTGTATTTATGTGGGAAGTTTTTGCTTTAAAACTTGAAAACGTCAGAGCCGTGGGTACAGAGGCAGACCCTTGCCTTTGTGGAGGTGCCATCGTGGCGCACCTGTCCACACTTCGCCCGACCTGACAGATCTTGTGCCTCTCCTTTCAGCCCCGTGCGGCGGACACCTGACAGCTTCCAGTGGAGTCATCCTGCCTCCTGGGTGGCCGGGATATTATAAAGATTCTCTAAATTGTGAATGGATAATTGAAGCAAAACCAGGCCACTCTATTAAAATAACTTTTGATAGGTAAGAAAAAAAAACCACCTTTTTTTTCTTTCTTCATTTGGACCTAACGACCTGTGTCTGCTCCATGGGTTTAGTAAATGGATCTTAACAACTTAAAAAGGTGTCAGGTCTTTATGGGTTCCCCCAAAGGAACTCACTTAACCAGAAACAGGTGTCAAAACTTGACAGGTTTTGTGCTTCTTCAGCGTTATCCTCTGACACCAAAGTTAAGTCGCAGGTCTGCAGGCTGCCAGGGGAAGTGCCTGTCCTGCTGGACCATTTCCCAGGTCTGACCCTGGAGTCTGACCCTGGATTTTGGACTTGCACTGGAGTAAATGCTCTTGGTGTTTGTACACGGAGGCAGCTTTGGGTCACTTTGGCCCCCTAGGAGCCTTCTGTGGAAGCACGAAAACACCTTCCCTGCTGTGGTGATGGCTGTTGGTAAACACGGGGCAATGTAAGGTTGCAGAGTCGGAAACACAGGTGTACAACAGATTGATCACCTCTCAGTTAGCTACAAGGGACATCATCACCGATACTGTCTGGCTTAGCTGTTTGATGACCTACAAAGCTAAGCATGCGGTTTGAATTCTGCATGACGAAATGTTTTCCATTTGTTGCAATGTTGAAATCAAACTTAGGTTTAAAAACTAGAAACATTTTGCCATGAACCATGTGCTTGTCAAGCTAAGGAAACATCATCGTTGAATGTTTCAAGGTTAATGTCCAAATAACGTTGGGCTTTCTCTAACAATGACCTTCTTCTGGACTAGATTGAAGTCTGGGTTTTAATATTTAGAATATTATGGGGTCCCAACGTAGATGAACATCATTCCATGATGTTCATTTTGTTTTCCAGTAATTTTATAATGATGACTGATAATGTCACTACAAGAAAGGTTTTTATCGGGAGTTGTGTTATTTTTTAGTAATTTTTTTTGAAATTATCTTTCATATTATTACTTACCTCTAATAGAATAATATTAGGATAATCTCTCAGAAGAAGAGGAAAAATTTGGTTTACATGTCTACTATGTTGAAGAGTGAATTACCGCATAGAATCTTAATCATTTGAAAAAATTAAATCTATAAATATTCAGTAAATGAAGTTTGGTTTCCTATTAATTTTTATACTTTTTGGTATGGGGGGGCTGGAACACACCCAGATTCCCAGCAGCATATCAAATTTATATCATTTCATAAAAATAGTGATTGTACATTCTCATTTGGCACAATTTATTGGCACTTCATTTTCAGTTGCCTGAAGCAAGATACTTGCTTAATTTTTCCCAATCTTGTCTTTTTAGTATTGTTTCAGGGGAACAATATTGATGTTTTGCTAAATTCCACGTGGGGTACCTCATATTTCTGATATTTTCAGACACGTGTGACCTTTACCCCAGATGTAGCGTACAACTCTTGATAGTGCATAATGCAATATTAGCTTACACCTTCATCCACAGGCCGGCGCCCTCATGGAGGATGTGTTCGTACACACGAATCTTAAATTCCATCCTGATGGTACCGTCCTGCAGTGTGTGTTAGGTCACCGAATAATGAAGAACCTGCAGGTGTTTCTGTTTCCGAGGCCATTCTGGAAATCTTCCACCTGTCGGGATGCACCCTTTTTGGTCCTTGCTGTCACTCAAGAAAGGGGATATGAATACTTCAGTGTGAATAGACCAAATGAGATTACTTTCCTGAAATCCAGATTTCTTGAATTTGTACTCAAACGACTGAGAAATGGCAGAGTCTAGAGAAAGGTTTGGAATAGTGGAAGACAAAGCTGGCACTCTCCCATCCCAATTGCACCCGCCTGCAACCTTATTCTGGTCTAGCCACGTGACATACAAGTTGCTTGAATTCCTCTCTGTAGAACAGGTTTCAGGGTACTGACCTATCTAGTTGCAAGAATATCTGATTGTGCGTTTGCACTGACAGGAGTGCACGTGATTTAATGACGAACAGAGCAGAGCCCTTTGGTTTCAACGTCCTTTTTTGGTGCTACGTGCCATGAAATTCAGATAGCTTCCTCTCTCCTGATTGTCTTCCTCTTGGTCGGCACTATCCAGCCCAGAGCGTGGGGGATAATGGCCTGGGCTCAAAGTGGCAGAGTGAGTCAGAGGCTTACAAGGCTTGAGCTGCTCCCTGAGAGCACAGTGAGACACTTAGAAACCAGGTTAGCTCTTTGAGGGCGAGATGGGCCCATCTAGAAAATTATCTCACGCCCAGAATGGCACCTTCATGGCATCAGAGGGCACCCAAATGGCTGCAACTTTATAAAAATATAATCTCAGGCCAGATTCTCTGGAAGCATAAGAAAAGTTAAGCACTTTCGGGAAGCTGCTCTAACTTTTTCAAGTGGTTAAAGTATCATTTGTTTCCTGAAGAAGCAATATGCTCAGTGTTATTCTAGTGCCTGAAAGAGTTAACGCAATTAAAAAAAAAAAAAAACCACAGGATTTTCTTTTTTCATGAAAGGTATTCAAAGCACTGTCCTGTATTTTGAATTAACTTCCTCCTTTAAAGATAATCTCCCGTCAGTACGCCCCCTTTAAGATGTCCATAATCATGTTAAGTAGGGAATGATGAAAAATAGTTTGAAAATGCATACTAATAGATTTTTTTGCTAATTGAGGATTATTTATTATTTAAAAACGCTCATCTAGCTCACGATATTTTTGTTTTAAGCTGAATAACGTCCCCTTTAGTATCTGTGGTGTTACAAGACAGGGTTTTAGGTCAGAGGAAGGGACGTGGGTTGTGCCATTTCTTCCAGGAAAAACATACTAGTCTCACCTATTATATCCCCCCCAAATTTTAAAAGTATATATAACTTTAAATACCTTATTTGTATTGCTATGAATGGGTTTTTAATTAGTGAACGCAGACGCCCTGAGTGGGTCTGTGAGCTGACATGGCTCTGAGTGTCTTTTCTGATCCGATGCTCGTTTGCAGGTTTCAGACGGAAGTCAACTACGACACTCTGGAGGTGCGCGACGGGCCGGCCAGCTCGTCCCCGCTGATCGGGGAGTACCACGGCACGCAGGCCCCCCAGTTCCTGATCAGCACCGGGAACTTCATGTACCTGCTCTTCACCACGGACAACAGCCGCTCCAGCGTGGGCTTCCTCATCCACTACGAGAGTAAGTCGGCTGTTCCACTCCCACCAGGCCGCCACGCACACAGTCGAATTTAAGATCTGTGTTCTTATTTTTCTTTAATTTCAAAATAGTAAGGGGGCACAGATGTTTTTGTTCCATGGATCGCTTTTTTAATGCTCGAGTCACAGCTACAAGCGCGTCTGTCACCCAAACAGTGCTCATTGTACCCGTTAGGTAGGTTTTCTCCCCTCCCCGCCTCCCCCCGCCCCCTGCTTGCTTTCCACTGAGTTTCACTCCCCTCTGTGCACGTGTCTGCTCATGGGTTAGTTCTAATTTAATAGCGAGTACATGTGGTGTTTGTTTTTCCCTTCCTTAGGTAATTCACTTAGGAGGATGGTCTCCAGTTCCATCCAAATTGTTGCAAAAGGCATAGTTTATCCCTTTTTTCGCTGAGTAGTACTCCGTGGTGTACACTTACCACATTTTGTTAATCTACTCTTGAATTGACGGGCACTTGGGTTGATTCCACATCTTTGTGATTGTGAATTATGTTGCAATAAATGTTTCAGTGCAGGTGGCGTTTTGATAAAATGACTTCATTCCCTTTGGGTGGACTCCCAGCAGTGGGATTTCTGGATCGAATGGCAGGCCTACTTTTACCCCTGGGAATGAATGCATTTTTAACACTAGCCAGTTAAGACAAAACCAACCAGAGCAGCTACCACTCTCCTCTCTGCTGGAGAACATGTCCCTCAAAGAGGAGAGTGAGCCAGGGGAGAAGGAACGGAAGTCACCGTTGCCTCTGAAGGAGTCGAACCTTCGTTTTGCGGGATTTTTATGGTGGTTCTTTTTCAGAACCTTATCCCAAAATACGATTAATTTGAATGGTGCTTAAAATGTACTTCTACATATCCCCCCACACACAAGATTGTACAAACGCGGGAATGGGACCACACCTAGCGTGCTGGATCTTAAATCTCCTTTTTCCTTTTTCTTGCCTTTTTCCCACGTCTGCCCCTGCTGCTCCTGCCAACCTGAGCCTCAGCCCTTCGCCCACACACAATTCAATAGCCTGTTAGGCACATTTCTCTGTTTCATATGCCCATATGATCGTATACAAATGTACACACACATATACACCTGTGAGGTTATGTGTACTTTTTGATTAAAACACTACACTCATATTTCGATAGCAAGAAAATTTATTATTAATAACTTAAAGATTAATTTCAAATTTAATTGAAGTTATTAGTCTTGCTTTATGTATATGTGCATAATATATATATACAGCATTCACTCCAGTGTAGCATTTTTAAACATAAAATAGAATTTAAGAACCAGAAAATTTCATACTTTATTCCTTTATAATGTCCACTTAAGTTACCACTTTTCTTTGGAGTCATGATATATGCTCATTCCAGTGATCCGAGTTTGTAAACCTCCCAAGTGCTGAACAGCTAAGGGTTGTGTTTTCTCTACACCCACTTTTTATAGACCAGAATGACTCGGCCCTTAGTTGTCTATCACTTAAGAGAATAAATATTTTCAGATGTCGTTAACTATTATAACAGAGTTTTCCTTTCTTTTCTTCTCTCTCTCTCAGTAGCTACAGATTACTTTGCCTATTTTAGCACCTTTGTTGTCTTCTGAGGGCCATATGCAGTCAGTAGAAACTAATTTCATGTATCACTCTAACTCATTTGAATAAACTGTTCTTATTCTTCTTTCTGGAAAATCAAAGAATGATCAAAAGCCTGTTCACAAGTTCCTATTTAGCTTGTCATACTCACTAATATCATAATATAGTATAATACAGAATATATATTATATTATAGGAAAATATAATTATTATGCAGATAATACTGACAATGATCTTTATAATCGTAAAAGAATTGCTAGATTATATTTTGGAATTCTTTTTATTTATCCTACGCTTAGAAGCAGAGCGCAGCTTTTGTGAGGCATGCGTCCGTAACCTGGAGTGTTGTGTGTGTCATAAATTCTAATCACTTAGGGTGTCTAGAATTCCTTCTCCTTCCTTCTCTGTTGGAGAGTTAGCGAGGCAGCTCTGTAGCTGCAGATGAAGGCAGAGGCCTCACCTGGTGGGTGAAGGCTGTGGGAAGGAGTCTCACATACCCAGCGTCCCAGTGCTCTGACTTAGAAAGGACGGGTCTAAATACACATCCAGACTTTCATGCCGTGAACTTCTCATCATCCTTCCAGAGGCCTCCACACTTTTCTGGGGTCTTCCTCTGGGTTAAAGCATTGAAACTATGTTGAAAAAAATATAACCTTAGGAGGATGCCACACTGAACCTTGCCTTGCGATCACCTCTTATTGGTTGATTGATCGTTATGTATTTGAAGGGAAATAAGGAAATGCAAGAAGCAAATGAGACACAGGATATGGCTTTAAAAAAAAAATAAAGTAGACAAGTCAGGAATGACCTGGGATTTTTAAAACAGAGCTCAACAGCCGGTGCTGTACCTAACAGTTATCTGCGGGGCTTTAAAACAAGACGGAGGCCCAAGGGCCAGCACAGATGTTCTGGCTGCTATTTCTGCAGTGGTTTAGAGACCTAGGTACTTTCAGAGAGCCCTATAACCGATGCAGATGCCATCTCAGTTTACAAGGTGTGCTGAAGGAGCAGTTTTCCTCAAGCACCACTGTGCACTAATACACCCCTGAGGATCTTAGTCAATGGTGGAGTCTGAAGCCCAGATTCTAGATGCTGTGACTCAGTAAGCCGGTGCTGAAGGCCTGAAATCTGCACCTTTAATCAAGTCCTCAAGGGGAGCTGGAGGGCAGGTGCCCATCTTGGCCTCTAGGGAGAGACAGAACCTGCAGGCAGGTGCGGCGAAGGGGCCAGAGGGCTGCAGAGGCCGTGGAAGGACAAAGGAACAGGTGAGCTCTGCAGGGACGGTGGCCACAGAGACGGGATCACGGCTGCGAGGGACGGGCACTGCCAGCCCCGTTACGAAGTCGACCGTGTCTGGCACCGGATGAGGAAACACCTCTGGAAGCCAAGATGCAGGAGCTAGAAAATAATTCCACTCGCTCATCCAACCTGCTCTTAAAAAATGGGTTGCCCACGACCCAAGAATGACTTATGTCAAATTCTTTATGCCATTAGAAAATGACATCGCTCTTCTCTCCTCTGTCTTTCGTCACAAACGGTTGACACCGTAAGCCTCCCTTGCTTCACAAAATTATTAATGACCCATCTTCATGCCCAAAGAGGTCCGTGGCAATCGGCCCCACAGACACAACGCTGCCGAGATCACAGCCGCCCGCGCGCAAGGCTGATTTGTCCTGCAGTGGTGCCTGGGACAGCCTGCGCTACAGTGAACAGAGTGCGTGACAGTGAACAGCCTGCGCGACCGTGAACAGAGTGTGCGACTGTGAGCAGCGTGCACTGCAGAAGGTCTTTCTGAATCCCACGTGGGAGGGTTGAAGTCTAAGGATTTCCGAAAAGCACACCTGGAGTGCAGTCCTGCTCTGCGTGCTCAGTCGTGTGCATCGGGGCGCTCAGGAACTCGAGTCCGGCAGCAGGTCCTGCTTGTGGGACTTTGTTCATCCCAGGGAACTGGAGCCGCTTCTCTGCCTAACGGTCGTGGCATCGTCCCCTGGAACGCGCATCTGCTCTGTGCGTTGGTCTTCAGATCCCCACTTTAAAAATGATTTTATAAAGAATTACAAAATAAATGGAATTCTCAAGTGTATGGAGGTTTTCCATTTAATTTTAGAGCATTTCTTGGAAATGGTTTCTTTCAAAAGTATCTTTTTAATGATATTTGAAGAAAGAAGAAAGATTCGCAGCATGTTACTGTATCCGTCCTGCTATGTGATTCATACATTGTGTTGTTTTCAAAAAATATTGTGGTAAGCAAAGGGGTATATTTTGTAGTGTACACAGACACACATGCACACACACAGAGATTAGTTTTTTGAGATTCAGTGACCTTTTTTTATGACTGAAAAAGGAATATGGTCAAGACATCATGGTAATGGATGCAAAACGATTAGGTACAACACACACGCTCTAATCACGTGCTAGTACCCATGCGTGGACATGCACATCACACATAAGAAAGAGAGACAGAGAAGAGATCATCATGACTAGTTTGCTTAACTTCCTGGCCTCTTGCCTTATCTGTAAAGGGAGGCTTGCAAACTTCTATTTCTAAACCATTAGGAGGCTGTGAAAGGTGGCAGCTCTAAACCTGGTATGTAAAAGGCTCTCGGCAAATACTCATTTCTTCCTTGGACGAGAATTTTTACAGAGATTGATAGCTGAGAGCCCTGCTTATATCAAATGTGCATTAATATAAGCCACTTGTGGATTATTTCCAAAGTTCCCAACTTCCCCTGTTTATTAAATAGCAAATTTATTCAGACACTTATTTTACAAAGGCCACATGAAAAGAAGCACTGTATTTATATCCGCTTGTGCCAAAAATTCACAGCTCCTTTAAGTCTGAAGTAAGAGCGAGTTGGAACAGAGTCTGCGTGTAGCCACAGTTTAACAAAATCCATGGATCCGTGTTCTTCTTGTGCCGTCGGGCTAGAGATGGCAGGGAAAGAAAACACTCTAAACAACACCCGGAAAAACACGGTTGCGCCTTTTCATCAAAGTGCATCGGCCACCTGTCCTCGCAGACTGGCTTTAGTTTATCGTAAAGGTCTTGTCCCATTGGAGGATGCCGCCTGCTGTGAAACTCCATGTGGTCCTTCCCACCTCGCCTCGTTCGGGGATTCCTGTCCCTGGCTTGTTTCAGGTGAACTGCTCATCCCTCACCCACCGCATCCTGTGGACTGTGGCCACGAAGCACGTCCAAGTCCAGCCACTTCCTTCCTCTCCACCCCACCTCCTCCCTTCCCCGGACTTCCCGAATGACCTTCCTATTTCTGCTCCACTCGGACCCCTCTCAGCTCATCTCCAGATGGGTCCAGGAGAAGGTCATAACTCGGAGTGTCCAGGCATCCTCTTTCCTCGGAGTCCTGGACGGTGCTACCTGCTCCCGGCCGTGGTGCATGGCTGAACGCTCAGCGCACGGCCGAGTAGGGAAGCTCCCCCAAGCCCCAGTGTCTGGAGTTTTATTGGGATTTCATTACCTAGGCGTGATTGACTGAGTTATTGCCCACCTGGTTAAGCTCAGTCTCCAGCTGCCCCTCCCTGCAGGTTGGGCTAAGTTCATGTTGTCCAAGGGCCACTCCTAACACTTGGGAAAGTCCAAGGGGTTAGAGGTTAACTCCGAGGAGCTTGGGCGCTCTATGGAGACCACGTTCCTTACTAGACATTTTTGTGTCGTGGCTTAGCTGTCCTGGATATGTCCCATGTATGTTCCTGGGCCAATTTACTATGATGATAAAGAAGTATTATCACCTATTATTTATTATTATTTAAAAAGTCACCCCTCATTTATGTTTCATGTATCTGACTTAATGAAGGGAGATATATTCATAAATTACTTCACTCAAACTTTGGTAAAATAAATGTAATGACTAGAAACAATATTCCAAAGATCACTTTTGGAGACTAACCAGACTGTATACTGGAAATATTCTATGATTTTTGGTTAATAGTTCAGATCATTATTCCAATGCCCCGAGCCTTGCTGAGAGAGTGATATACAGCAACAGCAAGATCTTCTTTGTTTCTTTGCGTGTGTAAACCTTACAGTGATGTTCTCTACCCTTATTCTTATTTTTCTGTACCTTTAAAAATATTTATTATTCTAGAAAGAAAGAAAAACATTAATGCGAGACACAAAGAAACTCTTATAATGACATAATCACAATTACTTAACTTTACGTAGCACTTTATGTTTTCACCTCTTTTAGCATAGGCTACTTGTAGCCACCTTGACAGTGGCTGACTTAAGTGCAAATTTGAATATTATATGGATTTATGGAATGCAATTTTTTTAAAACCAATTCTAATGCACTTTAAATTGCACTTTATCTGTGTGTATGTACGTGTTATGGTTTGTGCGTGTACATATGAGAAATTTAAAGTGTAACTGCCAAAATCTAACTAAAACATTATATATAATGTATACGTGTGTGTACATATATGTGTGTGTACATATATGATAGAAGGCAGAAAAAACTTAGACTTCATTTAGTGCAGCTCATTAATTTCTAAGAAGAAAAGTAAAATTCAGAGAGGTCAATGGATTTTTCAAGGTTGTACTACTTAGATAGCATCTGGAAAATAGTGTGACAACATGAATCTAATTTGAAAGACAGGGTCGAATATTTGAAGACGTATTCGTTTTTACATTAATGGATTGTTGGGTTCACCCGCATAGTTTTCCAGGTCTGATCGTGCCTGCGAATATTTCACAGCATATGGTACGGGCACATTTTCCTTTCAATAAACCAGCAAGGTCCCTACCTGACGCATTTTCTCTGTGCACCCAGGTGTGACTCTGGAGTCAGACTCCTGCCTTGACCCTGGCATCCCTGTGAACGGCCATCGCCATGGCAGCAACTTCGGCGTCAGGTCCACAGTGACGTTCAGCTGCGACCCAGGGTACACACTGAGCGACAACGAGCCCCTTCTCTGCGAGCAAAACCATCAGTGGAACCACGCCTTGCCCAGCTGCGACGGTAGGTGGGGCTCCCTCATCAGATCTCGGGGCGTAAATGAATCCCTGGAGTGTGGGCGGCGTGAGTATTTTATGGAGTGGAAAAATATGACTGAAGTGTGATTTTGCCTTGAAAAGTTGTCCACCTTAACAACAGCATTGCTGTCGAACACTGCAAGTTTACCTACCAAATTTTCTCTACGAGGTAGAACACCTGCTTAGAAATAAACAATGAAAAATTACAGGCTGTCCTTCAACTTTATCCCCAAACAATCGAACTTACAAGCTTAGTTCTACACATAGTTTTTAAAGAGGGCGTTTATTGCACCTGGCATGTGGGATGACATAGTCACCGTCCACAGCCTCGGCTGTCAGACCTGGTTTCCTCTGACCCAGGTCCAAGCACAGAACTGCGTCTGGGTCTGCACAGCTTGTCCAGTTCCCCCAGCCTGAGTCTCTGGGAGAGCCGTCTCCTCGGAGATCTGAGACCACGAGCTCGCGGGGAGCATCAGTGGCTCTTTTCAGTAACAGCCACTCCTCTTGCCCCGCACAGATCTGCTCTTGGAGATTTCAAAAGCAAGTAACATTCTCGACTATTGTGTGATACTCTGTTGCTCAAATTCATACTATGCGGTGTGCAGCTATGTTAAAATTTAGGTAAATATGCTACTTATGATCATTTGCAGAAAAAAAGTGAGGCCTTTTGTGTTTGGACAGGAATATAACCCCATTATAACATTGTTTCTATGGAAAAACAATATATATATAATTTACATTTTGGTACTTTTTATAGACAATGGGCATTTCTTTCAAACATAATGTATGCGTTCATTAAACACCTTGGCTTCTTTTAAATCATGTACCCAAAATATCAGGGTTTATGGGACAATTATACTTAGCTAAAAACCACTCAAACTCTTTGACCTTTGTCACCAAAGTATTAACCCAAACAAAAAACGGTGCTTTGGGAGAGAAACTGCAAAGTGCAGGTGGACGGCACAAGTGGCCCGAGGCCATCTCAGCAAGTATGAGAGGTACACAGGACCAGCGGATGCTGGGCTCCGGGCAACCAGACGGGAGACAAGGTCTGCATCTGCCGGGCCACAGGTACACAGGTACAGGAGGGGGCGCGACCCGCCACGAGCCACAGCTGTGGGCCCACTGTTACTTTCTTCTCTTCTTTCTTTCCCTGCCTCCCTCCTTCCCTCCCGTCCTTCCTTTCTCATATGGTCCTGCTCTGTCTCCCAGACTGGAGAGCAGTGATATGATCATAGCTCACTGCAGCCTGGAGCTCCTGGGCTCAAGCGACACTCCTGCCTCAGCCCCCCGAGTGGCTGGGACTACAGGCGCGAGCCACCGCGCTGGCCTTCTTTTCCTAACGGAGGCCTTGCAGGGCTCCTCTTTTGTCCAGAAGATGAGCTGGGTCATTTTTCTTTTCCTGCTATAGGTTATAGTTCTAACACACCAACTCCATTTGCCTAGGGAAAAATGCTGTCAGCACCAACATAATTTTCACATTTCACATTGGAATAATTTTGCTGTTTACCAATCTTAAATGAGCTAAGCGTTCCTATTGTAGCAGGACAGACTGTAGGAACTTAAAATACTGCCAAAATGTGCATTCCTGACACCCCTTGTATTTCATGACAGTCACAGAAAGTAGCAGAAATCACCTGGTGCTTTTTGTCTTATATATGAATCTACAACATGGACTATAGGTACAGGGTCCCACAGAACTACTTTTTGTCTTGTAAATTTATCATTTCAATCCACCTAAAAATTTGTTTTGGTAAGGAATGATGTAATGTCGAGATCCGTGTTTCTCCAGTGTAGCAAGCCACGTGAGGCAGCGTCGTTCATCGATAAGACCGTATTTCTCCACCTCGAGGCCCTGAGACTTTGTCACACGATCAGTGTCACCGTGTGTGAGTCATGGGTTTTCCTTTTGTTTTGTCCTTTGAGAAATTTTAGTTTTTAAATCTTGGAAAGTCTTTTAGAGGAATCTAGAAACAACAAATGAAAAACATTGACTGATTTTACTATACAAACGAAAAACTCTTCTATTAAAAAATGTAAAAAAGGTGAAAAAAAAAAAAGGAACACACTACAGAACATAATTGTACCATTCATGTAATATAGCACTAAATAATCATTTTCTACAACTGGGTAAGAGAAGAAAAGCAACACAAGTGACCCAATAGATCTCTGAGGAAAACATACACAGGTGATTCACAGAAGATACACAAAAGGCCAAAAAAGGTTTAAAAATATGCCCACTCTGACTAGGAATCAGGAAAGTGTAAATAAACCACCAAAATGTCCTTCCTTCTGGTGTACAAAAGAGTTAACAGGTCAAAAGTGATCTGTATCACTGAGAGATCAGGGAGCTACACATTCACTATACACTATTAGCAGGAAAGTAAAGGATGCACCCTTTTTAGAGGAAAAAATACAAAGTCAGAGAACAATACATGCCATGTACGTGCATTTACTGTGTGCATATATGTAATTACAGATGCATACCGTGTTGCACAGAAAATTACTGAAAATAGATATTCTAAGATTATAACTATCATGTTTTCCTCTTCAGAGATAGTAAGCTATAGGAGAGGGTACAATGAGATTTCTAATTTTTAAATCTATCTACATTTTTAAATATCATTTGGATTTTTATCACCATGTTTTATTTTTGTAATTAGAACTCTAACAATAAAACATACATAAATAAAATTTGTCTGTATAACTCTTAGTATCAGAAGGAAGCTAGCTACTAGACTAATTAAAATTTTATAAAACTTGAAAATGTCATATAGAATACGTGAATATTTGTCATATTTTTAAAGTTCTATTTTTAAAATAATTATAACCAAAACACTGACCCAAAATACTTAATTTATCTTTATGCGTAACTGAACTTGAATCCATTTTATAGTTTATTAAATTTCTTGTCTTAGATTTGCTATAAGTTAATTATATGAATATTCGAATATTTATGTGTCATGCAAACAAATGTGGCTTTGTTGGGTGTTGTGCATTTTAAATAATTCATTTTTTATTTTGAACTATAGACAAAAATGGAATTTAGAAGTGAATCACACATAAGCTTCTCTCTTATTCATTCTCATTTGGGGTGGGTCCCTTGAAAAAGCACTAACATGCTTCTCAGGTTGTTTAACTTGCACACTTTTCAGTCACAGCTCTGAAGACTGAAAAGTCAAAGCCCTCTGATCATTCCGTAATGAACGAAGACACCTTGTTGATCATAGGAGAGTCGCCAGCTTATCTGGGCTCTTGATTTGGTAACGAAAACTGACATATGCAAGAGACACTTCCCCCGTCTTGTTTGAGATCTGTAATTTGGATTTCGAATTGGATTTTTTCTCAAAAGATGAGGACATGCTCATATAGCCGTGCTTTAAATACTATCCATGAACTCTTAGTGGAGCATGAGTAACATACTTTTAAAAAAAAATTCAGTATCTAACTAAGACTATTTTCTACTCTCTCTGGCAATCAACATAGAAAATATTAATAGAGCTTGCCTGGTCTTGCTCTCTTCTCCCCCTCAACCAAGCACACAGTATGTTCATTCTCCTTCTGCACACTTGCACATATTACATTGTCTGAAACACTTGCCTCCTCCCAGCGGGTGCACTCGGCCTTTACCAGAAATCCTCTGGAATTGCTTCAGGACACCAGCATCAGCGACTTAACCACCTCCGTTTCTCCTAATATTCTGTTCCATAAAGTGTAACTTTAAAGTTTATAATCTTGTGTGTGTATGTAATCACATATAACATATGTATGTAAAATTTATGTCTAATATATATTAGATTTTATGTATGTATATTATACACACACACTTAATACAGTCTCCTTAGTTTGATTTTTAAGCTCCTAGGGAATAGGAACTGAAAATGAATTCATCAAAAATACAACACTTGAGCTGGGATTCCAGTGATTAGAGAAATTTTCCAAAGCAGCCGACGTGTGAAGAGGCTTTTTAGGCAGAGGAAATCAACAAAATCACCAGGAGTTGATCGGCATGGCACGTTCTGCGAATTCCTGGAAGTTTAATAACGTGGTGTCGATGGAAAATGATTTGGAGGGAGAGCAGTGGGGTGCCCTGAAGGAGGCCGTGGGGATGCCAGATGCGTGCTCTGTGTTCTCCTAGAAAGTAAAGCTACATAAGACATGCGTTTTGTTTCCGTATTGTCTACCAATTTAAATTTATGCTAATTTGAAATTTAAACCTTTCGAGGGGATTGATAGCATGACAGTTTGTTTTGCTGCATTGGAATATGTTTCAGAGAATAATGAATTTATGAGAAAAGGCATAAATCTGCAAACTTTGGGAGATGTTAGAGTTTGACTTGTGAGTTTCAGTCAGTCACAGCTGATGGTCTTCATGTAACTAAGAATCGTTCTCATTGCCCTTTCCAATCTTAAACAATCTCTTAAACCTCATGTTTTCATTGCAACAAATGATACATACATACATAGGATATTATGTATCCTTAAACCCTTAAAAATTTACAGTTCTCAGAGAAGGAAAAAGGAATGAGAATTAACTATAATTGTTTTTTTTATTGCCATGATAAACTCTATCAGTTTCTGCCCCATGTCCACAGCATCTGTTCAGTTTGTTTTCAATATTAATGTTTCACATGCTCGGTTGTGAAGAAATAAGGTGAACATGGAGATAAATCGTCTCCCTTTAATTTGGTGGAAGACAAAAGTAAGGAAAACTTTGAAAAATATTTGTTACTAAATAAGTGTTTTTGCAAACTCTTTGCCCTTTCCACAAGCATTTATCGGAAAATGGCTGTATTTGCAGCAACAGTTAAAAAGTCTGAAGTCCATCAGCAGGGAGAGGAAAGACGTTTTTTTTTTAAAATCACACGATGAAGTGAGTTCTGTCGGGGATGCTGAGGATACAGGGGCATCAGAGGCAGTTCACGTAAATGCCAGTCGGTGCGCCTCCTTTTCCCACGCACTTTCTGTTCTCTGCTCATCGTAGTCCTCCTTCCCAAGGAATTCTGACACAATGTGTCGGCATCCTCGGTGCTGGGTAGGTTATATAAATACAAGAGTAAAATTCAAGAAATTGTGGCAGTAAGAATAGCAAAAGTAAAATTTTACTGTACCTTTTACAACTGCCCAGAAAATACTCTACCATGTGTGAAGAAATAGATTAGTGCAATTCAAATTCCATGCAGCTCTGTCTGTAGCTCTGCCGTGGGAACGCAGACGCGTCTATACGAGGGTGTAGTCATAGACGCGCACGAACACCAAATGTAAGTCAGGGATGTAGCTCACTCCCTCCTCTCTTCAGTTTCAGATGAGAATAGAAATCTATTGTCTGCACATCAAATTTTCCTTTTCCTGAAAAAAAAAGTCAGATCTGTGAAGAGGGTTATTTTTATACAAAATTTTCATAATGTCCAAGCCAGGCTGTGTGTGTTTGCGCTCATATGAACCCGCACACGCATCCGAGCGGCTTTGTCTGTCACTTTCTGTCCAACTTTGCTGCTAAGGGGCGGCGTGGGAGGCCTGGTTGGTGATTCCTGGGCTCTGTGCCGCACGGACGGGTAACATCAAAGGTGGGCAGAACACACTCCCTCCCAGACCCTCCAATGTAGGACCCAACAATTTCTCTTGATGACATTAGGACAGAGGATTTTTAAATGTAGCTGGATGTGAACGACGTTTTATTCGTTTACATGGAATATGTAGATTTTAGAGTCAAGACTACCAATAAATAACTTTGTATATATGATATCTCAATTTTACATGAAATGTTTTAAATAGATTATGGTTAAGTCTTTCATTAAAAATTGGTAAGTTAGTGTGCTAATTTACACAAATCCGATGACAGACACATGATCAGTTACCAAAGTGTAGCTTCTGTGTTCAGGACTCCGCGCTCCACTGGTTTTCCTCCTACTACGCTGGCTTCTCTGTTTCCGTTTCCTTGGTGGAAGCTTCCTTCCCCCTGAGCTGCCAACGCTGAAGTATCCTTGGTCTTAGTCTTTGTATCTGCGTCTGCATCTGCCGTGCTGGTGACCTCATCTAGGTGGGCTCTCCTCTCTGTCCCCTGCTCAGACGTCTCCGGGAATCCAGCCTCACACGTCCCGGTGCAGCGTCAGCCGTTCTGCCTGGCTGTCTAGCAGGTGTTGGGCTTCCCACATCCAAAGCTGAACCCTGGGTCACTCTCAAAACCTGCTTCTCCCAGCGTCCTGCTTGCTTTATGTTATTTCACCCTCAGGCTTATAACCGCACAATCACGTGGGCATTTGTCATAATGCCCATGTCCTGTGCATAACAAATCCCTCTGGCTCCACCTGCAAAATACAGCCAGGGTTGGCCCATGTCTCACCACCAGCTGCTAATGTCCTGGTCCAGTGTCCCGACCGCTGTCTCCCCGCCAGCCGTGTATTCCCAGAGCAGCCTCGTGGGCAGGTTGAAACCCACGTTGCATGGGGGTGTTTTCTAGGCAGGGCCTCCCATGGCCTTCGTCCCCCTGAGAGAAATGCCAAAGCCCTCCGATGCCTGCACGGCCGCTGCAGACACTCTGAGCCTCACCCCTCCTCACTCTCTCCCTCTCGTCCTCGCCCCCCGCCCAGGCTGGCTCCTTTCGGTCCCCACCCGGGCAGGCCCACGCTAGCCCGAGCCTCTGTCCTCGCTGTTTTCTCTCTACCCAAGCTCCTGCCCAGACACTCCGTGGCTCCCTCATGTCCCTCCAGTCCTCACAGAGCACTGTCTACGCACGGACCCCCGGCCACCCGCCAGCCTCACGCTACCCCACCCTCCTCCTTGGTCCCCTTCACAGTCAGGAGTCGTCTTCCCACATTGCCCATCAGCTGCCTTTTACTGTTTGCGGTTTTATTCTGCCTCTTCCAGGTAGAAAGTATATTCTATGAGGTCAGAGATTTTTACCTCTTTGGTTTATTATCATCTTCCCTGAGGCTGAGGACAGTGCCTGGTCAGTAGCAGGTGCTGACAACTCTTAAGTGAATGAATTGACTTCAGGTGATATTTAATGTCACCTCTTTCATTAGTCATTTCATGTCACCTCTTCATAGTGAAATGTAGAGTCAATGCACTTTGAAGATGCAAATATCTGATGAGAAATTATTAAAATACCCCAGAACTCATTGTAGAAAGTTTCTATTTTGCTGATTTTTGTGTAGCCCTTCCCATGTGGTTTGCATATTAAAAGAGATAATCTGTTCCCTTAAACTACTTGATTAGTAACACAGTGACACATATCACATCTTTCATAAATCACCCAATTCTTTTGCAAATATTATTCATGGAAGCAGCTCTTATAAAACACACATCGGAATGCTCATATTATTAGGAAAAAGTTGTTCCAGGCATCAGTCGTTTCATGATAGTTAATCTTACCTAGTTGAGGAAAGGAGGTGTAAACCCATCCGTGCCAAGAATGGGGACGTGTTTAAAAGGAGAACAGGGGAATCCTGTCATCTCAATAGTAAAGTGTGACACTGACAGAGAGACGTTTTGCTGGTGAGACACTGTGTTAAGCTCTTCGTGTGGTGTGTTACCTTATTTCATTCTTCTAGCACCCAGGGTGTCAGGCATGATTATTGCCCCTGTTTACATACGAGGACATGGACACACGGCAGGGTGGAGGAACTTGCTCAGTGTCACCAGCTAGTCAGTGGATATATTGGCCAGGGTTCCCCAGAGAAGCAGAACAAACAGTATGTAAGTATCTAATGGAAGAGATTTGTTATGCAGATGTGCTCACCGATTACAGAGGCTGAGAGGAATCCCAGGATCTGCTGTCTGGAGACTGGAGACACAGAAAACCCAGTGGTGAAATTAAGTCCAAGTTCGAAGGCGCGAGAACCCGGGGAGCTGCTAGCGTAAGTTCTGGAGTCTGAAGTCCCAAGACCCAGGATCTGTGATGCCTGAGGGGGGAGAAGGTGGACGCCCTGGCTCAAGAAGAGAGAAAATTCGTCTTTCTCTGCCTGGTTGCTCTACCCAGGCCCTCGATGGATTGGATGACGCCTGTCCACACTGGTGAAGGCAGATCTTCTTCTCCGAGTGAAGAACACGGTTTCGAATGCCCATCTCTTCCAGGGACACTCTCACAGACACACCCAGAAATAACGTCTTGCCAGCCATCTGGGCCCCCCCTAGCCCAGCCCAGATGACACAGGAAGTGGCCGTCACAGTGAAGGCAGGCAGCTGGGTTCTGGGCTCTGTGCTGGGGCCACACAGGGACCTCACAGCCAAGGCGGAGGTGTTTGCGGAGACCCAGCGCATTCGCGACTTACTGAGATGTGCGGCTGTTCATTTGCAGAACGTGAACGACAGTCCCCTCTCCCGCCCCTGCCCTGCGGACTCTGCTCCCTTCGTTGATTCTGTCGTGGTACGGTCCTTCCATTCTGGTGGAAGCTTGATAAGTCTTAAGATGTGTCATAAAATAAAAACATTGGTGAGAACGTGCCAATATCCCCCTCTTGATGCTGGTAAAATTAGACAATATCCAGTTTATTCAAATTTTTAGATTATCGACATCTTTTAAAGACCAGATTCCTGTGAACAGCTATCAGTAGCTAATGCTCTGAATACACAATATCAGTTAGACGCTGTAAAGTGTGCTCTACCATGGCAACCACGGCAAACACCTGTCCAAGAGATGGGCATCATCGCTATTTCCACTTTCGAGATAAGACAGATGTGAAGGATTGAAGACAAATGACTCCAAAGATCACAGAGCTAGCGAGTGGCAGGGCTGACGTTTGAATTCGTGAGTCTGTGAACCTAAACTCCCACATCATGCTGACGTTCTAATAGTTGCTACTTCCCCATTGAAATCATTGCATATAACTTTCTTTTCATTCCTTCGAAAATGAGTCTCCGAGTCCGTGTCGAGCAGGACACATTTTGTTGCAGGGGATTTAAACTCCCCAAAGTGCCGCGCGGAAGACCCGCAGCGCTAGAGGGCGCAAACCCGCCGAGTCCCGCAGTTCTGCCTGCTGGTCGGCATGCGTCCTGGCGCACCTGCTCCGCCTTGTTCTGTCGTGTTCTCGAGCTTTTGTACTGGCTAGGAGACTGCACACGAACTGGCACGTCATAACTGCAAGTTAAATGAAGTTTAGGTTTTCTTGGTTTTTCACAGACATGACATTGGATCTTTTTTTAGTCCTTGTGCAAATTCCACGTCATTTAAAAAGTATTTTGTTCTAGCAGTCGTTGTGGTCTAGCAATCGTTGTGAAGCTCATGCTGTAATCTCTCTTTGTCATTTTAAGCCCTGTGTGGAGGCTACATCCACGGGAAGAGTGGAACAGTCCTTTCTCCTGGGTTTCCGGATTTTTACCCAAACTCTCTAAACTGTACGTGGACCATTGAAGTGTCTCATGGAAAAGGTAAGAACAGGTCATAGGTCTCAAATATACAGAACAGTAAATGAGACAAAAATGCAGGCGCAAAGAAAAACATATTACTGTGTGAACAAGTAAGATAACTAATTTTCTCACATGCATTTCAAACTGTTGATTTTTATTTTTAAAAAGATTTTGGAAGAAAATGGTCTTTAATGTTTGCTGCTACAAGCCAACATATATTCCTGATTTGCTCTGTGTTTATCAGGTAACGTGGATATGTATGCACGTGAGCATAGCTTGAAAATTAAGTATAATGAAAAGGAATAAAGGAATTAATTAAATAAAAGGTGAATATGGATTAAATAAAAAAAAAACAAGTATCTAAACATCTAATTTCCATGATAAATCTGGGATAGTTTTCTACCTACTTTGTGTTTTAAGTTTACCCGGTATTATCACACATAATAAATCATTTATCTTCATGTAATAAAGAGATGCCTTATAGAATGTTATCATACTCCTCATTTTACAGACAAGTATAATGAAAACCAGAAAAATTTGCATTTTGTGCAGGAAATGCAGATTGTAAACATTGGGTTTAGGACTGTACCCTAAATCTTTTTTCTGTGACTAAACTTGTCATTTTTAAGAGTCTATTTGGAATTTTGATCACATAAATAGTATGCAGACTTTGTCTTTCTACATAGATTTGAACTCAACCTGACGCTAAGTTGACATTTTGTTATATACACTGTGTTACACTGTGCAACCACGGATACATTTTAAAGAAGAACTTAGCCCTGAGGCAAAGAAATTAAGGATAAAGAACAGATTATGAATGATCAGGGTTTTGTCATCATAAAAATATGCATTTTTATTAAAAGCCACCTATTCGTAGTTAATTTTATTCACTTCACTATAGAAATCCAGAAATAATACTTCGTATGTTACTAGGACACAGGCACTAGGAGCAAATCAAACCACAACCTCAAGGAAGTTTTCCCTCAGTTACGTAGACCCCCTAACGAAGATTACCTGCCCATTTTCCTCTTCAACTTCAAAGGTGGATTTAAATAGTAAGATAATTGTTTAATATTTCGATTCAAGACTTTGATGTCTCTACGCCCAGAAGAAAGTATTTTTCAGTAACTGTTTACTGACCTCTCTCTTTCCCCACCTCTATCTCTCTGTCTCTCATCTTCATCTCTATCTCTGTCTCTGCTCCTTCTCTGTCTGTCTCTGTCTCTCCCCGTCTCTCCCCCACGCCCCACCCCTGCGTTTCCCAGGAGTTCAGATGATCTTCCACACTTTCCACCTGGAGAGCTCCCACGACTATTTGCTGATCACCGAGGACGGCAGCTTTTCCGAGCCGGTTGCCAGGCTCACGGGGTCGGTGCTGCCTCACACGATCAAGGCAGGCTTGTTTGGAAACTTCACTGCCCAGCTTCGATTTATATCAGACTTCTCCATTTCCTACGAGGGCTTCAACATCACGTTCTCAGGTACGGCAGTCTTTTTTGCTGTTTCCCTCCTCAGGCAACAACACTGCCGTTTCTCTGAGTGAGTGTGAGTGTGTGTGTAAGTGTGATTACGGGCGTATTTCCAACCCCTGGGAGCACGGACCTATGCCCCTGTGATGCAGGGTGTGAGGACATCGGCGTAGCATCCAGAAAATGCCACTTTGCTGTATATACTTTGCAAGTTCTCATCTTTGAAAAACTGTAAATATCACTATCTTTCGAGAAGATTTTCTCACCCATTTCTTGTCACCAATTCTACCAAAATCTCAGAGGAAACGTTCCTCGTTGGGAGGCAGACCCAGGATTAGCTGTCGTCTGACTGTGTTGGTTCCTGCCCTCCAGGAGATGCCAATATTTGTACTGAGAACAACGCAGGATGAGCAAAGCAGGTGGACACACAATCAAGGATGGGCTTTTAGTTTATTCTAATGTATTCATACACAGTAACAAAACGATTTTTATCTTTAATCACATAGATAAGATTTGCATAGGGTTTATGTTGTATCAGACTTTCTTGTGGGTTAGATTGATTATATAGTTCTATGACATAGCTATTAATATTTTTTACAGATGAGAAAAAAGTTACACACACTTAAAAACTGGTGCAGCCCATGCAGGAGGAATTTGGTCTCACAAACACAATATTGAGTGAACGTGTGGTGGTTAGGACCCCTAAACACCCCAGCGTCAACACTCTCTGCCGCCCCCCAGCAACACAAAGGGAACTGCTGCTCTGCAATTATTATGGGTGTAAATAATTACACTAATTTGCACTTGTATAGATGATGCTTTGAAAAAAAAGTGTTTTCCCTCCTCCCAAATCTAATGCAATTTCATGAAATGGTCACTGAGCACCGAAATCGCATGTGATTTTTTCTATTTATAAGATCTCATAATGATTTTTGATGTCACTTACGAGATTGTTTGTTGCAGTATTTGAGTATTTATCATCTCCGGTACTGAAACTAAAACATCGTGGTAGAAGGATTTCTGTTTGCTCCACCTTTGTACGAACATTAGCTCTGTTCCTCCATCTCACACACGCACTTGAGCCTTGAACAGTGAGGGGTTTGGGCGCTGACCCTTGGGCAGTGGAAAATCTGAGAATAACTTTTGACTCCCCCAAAACTGACCTGCTAATAGCCTAGACTAATATCTAAATATATTTTATGCATTCATGACACCCTAGCTTTTTCTCAATTTTTTAATACTTTTAGACTATGTGATTCATCTGTATGTTTCTTTTAAATTGTCACAAATTGCAAAAAACATTTTCTAATATGTTTTTTGGGAAAAAAAATCTGTGTATAAGTGGACCTGAGCAGTTAGACCCATGTTGTTCAATAGTGAACTTCAATAGGAACTTAATAATTTCTTACTAACAACTGCATGATCATTAACATTATATAAAATGAAATGTTATCTTAAAGAGAAAACCTTCCTTAGAAAGTTTAAGATCTTCTGAACTGTTTCATACTCCTTCTAATTCTGCCCAGTTGCCATTTACCGTACTCTGACTTTGCTGGTTTTTCTTGGTATTTCACTTCCTAAGTGGTGTTTCAGCACTGGCTCACACTACTTGATTTCTTGGAAATATTCTGTAATCAGCGGTAATCATGAAATTGGCCGCTTTATATATCAAAGGCTTAAATGTCCCTAACACTAATACCTAACTCCCTCTCTGTGCACATTCTCCCCCTGGGTGTATCTCAGTTGGGATCCCTGTGAGAGTGTTGCTCTCTGTTTTTGTGTTCATCGTGATCCCAAATGAACTTACGTAGAACACGGCAAAGAGAGAAAACGGCAGTGATGCAGTCGGTGGAAATCGTCCGCAGGTGTTTCTCATGAGTCCGGGCACGTTCCGCTCTCTCGTCCCACCTGTTCCTCATTCTAGTGCTCTCAGCACGGGACTCACAGGGAGCCTTCTGATGACTACGGTCTTTGTTGTGATGCTGTAACAACACACCTGAAACCGGGTAATTTATAAAGAACAGAATATTATTTCTTAACAGTTCTGGGAGTTGGGAAGGGGAGAGCCTTCTCGCTGCACCCTCACAGGGCAGAAAGGCAGACACCCTTTTATTGTATCAATAACCCGTGCACAAGGGTGGAGCCCTCGTGACCTGAACGCTCCCCAAAAGGCCCCACCTCCCAGCAGCCCTACACTGGGGATCAAGTTTCCAACGCATGAATTTTGGGTGACACATTCACACCACAGCAATTATCAAAAGTTTCAATGTAACTCTAGAGCTGCTTTTCTGTTTAATAAACTCCTACACAAACAGGCAAGGAAACACCACCACCGCCAGGACACTCTTCACTGGGGTTTTCAAAACTCTTTGCAACAGTTTAAAAATATTTTCGGATGTTAAAACTAAACTGGTAACAGTCTGTCAACATTTAGAATGATTCATTTACGCATAACCAGTAGAAAATAATACATAAAGCTGGCAGAAGTCAACTCCATCTATGAGGTCCCACACAAGCACGGGTAGTTTTTTAAAAATTGGCTTTGATTGCAAAGCCAACTTAAAGTAGACCAGTTCTTTAGATGTGCTAGGGGGATAATTTTATTTGGAAGGATTTTGCCTTGAAACTGGGCTATAAACAATTGCTAATGACAATGATACAATGGAGTTGGTTTTTTTTTTTTTTAAGTATCCAAATAAGTAGCAACTTTATTACACATGGGGCAGCTTCTCTGTCCTTATCCAAATGGCATTCATGGTGTTTATTGGGCTTCCTGTACTGGAGGTATCTTTCAGAGGGTATCATTGAAACTGTGGAATACAAATATACACAAAGCAAAGAACCTTTAAGACTGTGGTGTTTCTTTATATAATATAATAGGTATATCATAAAAGACTATCAAATTGTTCTGTTTGGCAAGAGTTTTTAACTGTTTTTAAAGAGATGATAGAAAAGATTGGTTTGAGTTGAGAGCATACTATATATCCTTAGATAGAAGGAGAATGATACCAGCAAGATGCAGGATAAACTTTGCTGGGTTGTGACATCTTTATTTTAGAATTTCCTAGAGATTCTATCACTATGTTTTGTGTACAAAAGGTTTTCAATAAATATTTGTTGAGTTTAATTAAATAACTCTGTTTATATTTTTTCTCTTCCTGGGTGGTATAGGTTATTATGTATGAAATGTCTTATTTCCTTAAGTACTAAGTTTGACAGTTGATGTATCTGACATTTCACTTTGACACTTTTCGTTTTATTTATATTATGAAGGTACATCCTCAGGCTTACAAATATGTTTTGTCTTGTGATTGTCTTTCAAATTTTTTTTGAGCAATTGTTGTGAAGCCATGGATGAGTCAAACATTTGTGTTATTTTTGAATATGAGTTCTATTGTAGAACGAGTGCAGTGCAGACAGCTCAAAATATCCACAAAGTGTTTGGGAAGAATGTGGCTAATGAACACACAGTACATGGATAGTTCCAGAAGTTCTGTCCTGGTGATTTTAATCTTGAAAATGAGCCACATGGGCTACCTGAGACCAAGATGGATAATGATGAGCTGAAAGCTGTAGTGGAAGCAAATCCATCTCAACCTGCGCATGAATTAGCAGCAAGGTTTGACGTTACTGTTCCAACAATATCAGACAACTCGAAACAAATCGGCAAGGTAAAGAAGCCGGATGGATGGGTTCTGCATGAATTAAATGAGCATCAGAAACGAGCATTCATCTGCATGAATTAAATGTCTCGAAGCTTACCTTTCTTTGCTGTCATAACATAAGGCAAACCATTTTCTGCACCATATTGTTGTGGGTGATGAAAGATGGATTATTTTTGACAATTGCAAGCATTCAGCACAACGGTTGGATAAAGATGAAGTGTGGAAACACAGTCCAAAACTGAATATTCATCAAAAAAAGCTAATGGAATCTGTTTGGTGGTCCAGCGCTGGTATTATCCACTACAGCTTCATGAAACCTTGTCAATCAATTACAATGGATGTCTACTGCAACCAACTGGATGAAATGATGAGGATGCTTGGGATTAAGCAGCCAAGATTGATCAGTAAAGACAGGCCAATCCTCTTGCAAGACAACACTTGACCGCATGTCGCACAAACGATGCTGCTCAAACTACAGACTCTGGACTTGGAAACTCTGTCATCCACCGTATTCATGAGACCTTGCACCAACTGATGACCACTTCTTCCAGGCTTTGGACCACTTCTTGCAAGGATAATATTCAATTCTCAACAGCTGTGGAAAACGCCTTTCACGATTTCATGGCCACTTGCTCTCCAAGCTTCTTCACTGCTGGTGTAAACAAGCTACTATTAAGATGGCAAAACTGTGTTGATAGTTCAGGCACATACTTTGATTAAGTGTACTGCTTCTTGTTTGAGATCTGATAAACTGTACTCTTGATTCGAAATCAAACATTTCATATTTAACGACCTAAATGAAAATAGGTCAAATGAATAACTATGTTTCATGATTGGCCAGATTAGTTTGAATATATCGTAGATCCATAGTATATTTCCTACCTAAATGGGCAGCAGAATGAAGACCGTACCTCCAAGGTTGACTAGCAAGCTGAGCGAGATGGATGAGGATTTCGTCACCTCAAACATTTGTCATTTCTTTGTGTCGAGAACATATCCCATCTCTTCTCCTGTTTCAAAATACACAATACATTATTGCTAACTGTACTGACCTCACTCTGCCGTGGACAATGGAACTTACTCCTCCATCCAGCTGGGTGTTTGTACCCACCAGGCAATCTCTCTTCTCCCCCAGACACCATTCCCAGCCTCTTGTAACTATCACTCTTATATGTCTGTTTTTTAAAAAATACCGGAACCCTTGTCATTTGCCATAAAAGGGCACATAGCACCGAAGAAGATAATCCACACAACCGTATAACCAAATCTGGGGAAATATGTATACATATATATTAGTTTTTAATAATCGCACTTTGTTATTCTTGCTAAGTAATTGTCAAGTATTTACGCCAAACCCCCACCCATTTGCTCTGTCTTTTCCTGTCTCAGAATATGACCTGGAGCCCTGCGATGATCCTGGAGTCCCTGCCTTCAGCCGAAGAATCGGTTTCCACTTCGGTGTCGGAGACTCTCTGACGTTTTCCTGTTTCCCGGGGTATCGCTTAGAAGGTGCAACCAAGCTTACCTGCCTGGGTGGGGGCCGCCGTGTGTGGAGCGCACCTCTGCCAAGGTGTGTGGGTAGGTGGTCACACGCTTTCATTTCATTCATCCATGGGGACGGCGCGGCCAGGGCAGGAGGCAGGCGGGGGGCTTGACGAGGAAGGAGAGCGTGAGAGCGGGGGTCCAGGGACCGCCCCCAGGCCACTCAGCCAGCGGGGGGTGGGCGTGGGGTGCTCAGCCACTCTGGGCCTGAGTGATCTCATCGATAAAGTAAGACCTTTCAGCTCTGAAATTTTATGATTGAAGAAGAGTGAAACTAAAGCAAGCGTCAAGCCTATTTATGAAAGGGAAAAAATATATATATATAAAAGATATGTGTGTGTATGTGTATATGTGCGTGTGTGCGTATATATATATACACACATATATGAAATCGGAAACAAAAGGAAAAATAAAAGCTGGAAGCCAAGCTGTAATGACAAACCTCTGACGATTACATTGATGAAAAGCGTTGAGTCTCCCCCGGTATAACAATGGTGACAATTTAAAATAGCGGTTTTGTTGGTCTTGTCAGTTGATTGGATGATTGTCACGTACTCCTGAAAAGTGGGCGTAATAGCAATTTGAATGCTAAATTAGCTTTTTTCTGCGTGTTCTTGAGGAATTCAAGAGGTGATTGCAAAGAGTAACAGGAAGTATTAGCTCACTACTTTGCAACGAGGTGCTGGGCCCCCGTGCTGTGCTTGGCCTGCCGCTCAGTGGCGCGTGATGTATTGTCCATGTGGGGCCTGTGCCGCCACGAGGAGTTGAGGACAGGGGCCGTCATCGCTGAAACGGGATGTGTTGCCCACAGCCAGAAGCTCTGTCCTCAGCCCCAGAGAGAAGGCCCCGTGCCTTCCACTCATCCACGCCACTCAGCCAATCATGGGCGTTACAAACTGTTCTTTCAAGTTACAGAAAACTGCCCAGTGTCATCGTGAAGGAAAAAAGGGAGATTAAAGATTAACCGCGGTTCCCGTCAGTGTTGAGCCTTCGGAATCCACGGGGAATCCGTGATACCTTCCACACAATCATACCGCTGGACAAACTAGAGGCAGCCAGGGCAGGTCTGAAAATAAGATTGATTAACCCGTATAAAACACTGACCTGCTCATTTGGCATAACTAGATATTTTCCATGACACGGAATCTCTTCAATTATTGGCATTACTTAGGAATATTATGTGATTCCAAGATAATACTGTCTTTTGGGGTTTTGATGAGCCAGAGATACTCAGATGGGACTTCCTTATAAAAAAATTAAACAAGTAAATATTAACCAAATCATCTTTATCTCTTGCCAAAGCACGTGTCGATATATGTCTACAATCTGGTTTTCTCTTCAAATTGTGGTTCTCAGGTTTTAGTATGATTTTTATTTGAGAATTAGATGCAAGTTTTGAATACTACCTAAAGAAAAGTAAAAAGATATACTATGTTATAGACGATCTTAGGAGTTCCCGAGTTGCCTGGAATCTATTCCCCAGGTTAGAGATAGTTTGAGATCCCAGCTCATTGAAAACAAAGTGTCATTCTAGATATGGAACATTAAGTGGTCTGTTGGTTCTAATATTCCATTTGATGTTATTCTGTTTTATCTAGATTCATTATCTTTATACTCGAGTTGTTGTTAATTCATGTTTTTACTGTGTTGTCTAAAACAGGAAATAGTAAATACCTAGACTTATAATAACAGTTAATATTTATTGCCCTCTTAACTGTAGACCAGGCAGTGCTCTGGGCTCTGTACACGTATTGATTTATTTAATGGCACGACGTCTCTGTGAAGAAAGTGCTATTATTGTCAGCACCATTGCACAGATGGGGATATTAAGACACAGAGAATCTGCGCACTTTGCCCAAGGATGCAGAGCTAGTGAGATTCGGAGCCAGTCAGCCTGCAGCCCAGCCTTCAACCACCCCGCCACCCTGCGAAAGTGCCCAGGGGGCCTTGGCCTGGCTATTGTCTCTTTCGCCTGCAGTTTCCTGATTTTCCTCCCAGTCCCTCTGGTTGCAAGATGCTTTTAAATAAAGGGGTTGTTAATCATGCTAAAATCCACCATGGGGCCCAGGAGGCACATCTGGACACTGTCTCTCTCTCTCTCCCCTCTCCCTCCCTCCCTCCCCCATTCTCCACACCTGGTGGGTTCCTCCTTCTGAAGGATTCCGCACGGCTGGGCTGTGCAGCTCTCAGGTCAGCCTCCTCCCCCTCCATCCTCCAGCCAGCCACCCGCACCTCCCCAGACACCTTCTGAGGCTTCTCCCAGCGGGGCACAGCCCAGGGGGACAGTGGCCAGGATGTGCCATCCCAGCTGAAAACCTCATCGCTTTGTCCAGCTTTAGCAGACCCTGTCAGTTGCTCCCCATACTACTCACGCAAACCCTCCCCACCTCTCCCCGTATCTGTGCCATGTTGGCTACGGGTTTGCTGTATGTGGCTTTTATAATTCTGAGAAATGTTCCATCTATGATTATTTTGTTAAGAGTTTTTATCATAAAAGGTGCTGAATTTTGTCAAATGCTTTTTCTGTATCTGTTGAGATCATCGTATGATCTTGTTTTAGATCTTTTTCTTCCCACAGATACAAATACTAAATTCTTCTGTCTTGTCCTACCTTTATGGTACGTTATGGGAAATGATTATATGGTTAATGTCCTAAATGCTAACGTAGTAACAAATATCAGCTGCAGTTTATTGGTGACCTGTTTTGAATAAAAGTCCTTAAAATCACTCCCCCTTCTAGAAAATTTGAATTCTTATTACTCCAGTTTCATTATTGTTAATTATGAAGGGTATTATGAATTATTAGTTGTAAGGTATATTTAAGCATTATTTAGGGTACGAAAAAGGTGTGATTCTCTTCCTGGGCACTTAACAGTTTACATCACATCAATAATTAATCCATACTAGTCGTATGATCTTGGGAAAGACACTTGGCTTGAAAACTACTCTGTGCTTCAGTTTCCTCATCTGCAAATGGGGTTATCGACCTGTCACATGAGGTTACTGCAAGTGTGAATAAGTTAATGAATGTAAAGAACTTGGAAAAGTGTGTGACACCAAATAGCATTATTACTCTTGATACATCCATCTTATTGTGAGAAGTTAAATCTGAGAATGTGCACACAACTGCACAGCTGTATTATTTATTTCATGATCATTTTGGACTCACAGAATTTTAGAGCTGAAGGAGTTCTTAACCTAAACTGTTCACTTTCATAGTGAAACAGGTGCTGACAGGTTAAGTGACTTCCTCCGGGTTGACAGAAGATAGAGAGTTATATTTATTTTCACTTTTACCTTGATGAAAGGTGTTTTGTTTTATACAAATGTGGAACACGAAGCCAATCACCCTCTTCCTTTATCAAAAAAAGAGGAGAATGTATTTGCTGCCATCGAGTGCCCTTCCATGCCAGGGTATAACGTGAGCGGATGAGTTCAGCGCTCTGACATCCTAGACGACAACTCAGTGGTTTTGTCTGTCGTCAGATCAGACTGACTCCACAAAATATCAATGTAGGGAAATCGCAGCAACACAACAGTTGAATGAGCCCACAAGAATTGTCCGGGACATTTCACAAGGCAGAAATGAGACATGGCAAGGTGATGCCACAACCCAGCAAGACAGCCGGGAGCCCTGGTGTTTGAGCATTTTTATTTTATTCTAGAACTCTCTACATGACGGCATGCTGTTTCCATGCAGTAAGAGATCATTCTATTAAAAGAAATAAGAAAATATTGAAAATGAGATGAACAGGGTATCTTTTCTGTCTAGGTGGAAACACTATAAAAAAAATCGCCTGTTTTTAAAAAGCTATATTATTAATAGACATACATTGATAGATGAGAGGGCTGTCATAATTATAAAGTTCTTAATCTATTAATGTCAGTAATTCCACTTGTGAGCCCTCTTTCTTTAATGTCCTGTTTATTTTAGCTGAATGTGGAGCACGTGTCAAAGGAAACGAAGGAACATTACTGTCTCCAAATTTTCCGTCAAATTATGATAATAACCACGAGTGCATCTATAGAATAGAAACAGAGGCTGGCAAGGGGGTCCATCTCAGAGCGCGGAGCTTCCAGCTGTTCGAAGGGGATATTCTAAAGGTAAAAAGAATCTTCTTTAATATGACGACTCCATCTTTTCTTCTCAAGGAACACACTATCTATCTACATAGATATAGGTAGATATATATATTTCACAGATATATAGTTTATTCCCATTTACTTATGCAGTTGGTTTGAGAAGGTATAATGCAGTGTTGCTTGGAAGAGCGTATGTGAACATTGAAATAACTTTGCCAGTAATCCTGGATCTAACATTTCTTAGTCATGTATCTTGTGCAAGTTATTTAACATTTTTTATCCTTAACTTCCTTACGGGTAAGAATATGCAGGGATACTGACCTTTGGGGGCTGTTTTGAGGATTAAATACTATAATGTAAGGCCGGGCGCGGTGGCTCACGCCTGTAATCCTAGCACTCTGGGAGGCCGAGGTGGGCGGATCGTTCCGAGCTCAGGAGTTCGAGACCAGCCTGAGCAAGCGCGAGACCCCATCTCTACCAAAAATAGAAAGAAAATTAATTGGACAGCTAAAAATATATATATAGAAAAAAATCAGCCGGGCATGGTGGCGCATGCCTGTAGTCCCAGCTACTCGGGAGGCTGAGACAGTAGGATTGCTCGAGCCCAGGAGTTTGAGGTTGCTGTGAGCTAGGCTGACGCCACGGCACTCGCCCCAGGCAAGAGAGTGAGACTCTGTCTCAAAAAAAAAAAAAAAATACTATAATGTATGTGGATGTGTCTAGCTTGTGCCTAGCACATAATAGTAATTATTAAAACTTGCAGGGCCCCCAAACCAACCCTTTCTAGAGTTACTGTCAATTTTTAAACATGGGCACAACTTGTAAGGTTGGAAGGTTGTTGGTGCGATAATGGGAGCAAGTCCAGCCCCTGTCACCAGAAGACAGAGCAGGGCTCGTGGGGAGAATCCAGGGGCGAGACGGGGTCTCTCTGTGGGTTGCAGGGGTGCCCAGGTCCTGCCTTGATGTATAAAGTCCAAGCTCCAGCTGGAAATGCCCCTTAATTCTCAAGGCTTCTGATATAGTTCCCAGGAAATTGGGGACCATCTAGGGGCTGGGGAGTGGGCGACCGAACCTCAGGGCATTGACAGAGAAAAGCTCTGAGCAGCCAAGGCTGGTGCCATGAATCATCTGATCCAACCACCTGCCTGTTCCCATGGGAAGGTGAGCGTTTACTGGTCACACAGCTGATCTTTGGCAAGAGAGGGACACATGGCTCTTCTTACTCCCTTCCTAAAGTTCTAGGGTCTTCCATTTGTGTCGGCTGGACACACACAGTGATGCAGCTCAGATTCAGCAGAGTCAACTCACTTAGAGCTGTGAGCATTAAGAGAAAATATGCAAAGCGCCTACCAGAAGGGGAAAGTTTGTCTTCCCTTTTCTCAAAGGCCGGACCCCAGGCCCTGCAGGGCCGGACTCGACCTCGTTAGAAGTTGCGCTCACAGGTCAGGAGAGGCCTAAGGCTTGCTCCCTGCAAAGTCCACGTTCCACTGTATTTCAGTGTCCTAATTTAGTAGAGTGGTTTTATTCTGGTTGTTCTTTCATTTTAATAGTCTTTTGAGAGCTCACGCTGGCAGTACAGGAAGACTATAATTAAGAAGTGGTTTTCAGGCAGGAAACTAGCACATTCTTACTAATCTAAAAGAAAAATTTTAGTTATGTCATAAGTAAGCATTTTCTGAATTCTTTGATAACCTCAAATTTGGAAGTCAGTAAGCCTGTAAGGCAAACTTTTAAATAATTCTTCACTGTGCTGTGGTGAGGGTGAGCGATTAGAGATATCACATAAAATACACATGGGTCCGTATTGGAACGGAGGGAAGGAACTCATGTTCATCTGTGTGCATTTATGATTGTGTGCATTTTAAACTTATTGATTACAACACAAAGTAAAAAAAAAAATCTCATTCAACACATTTGATTTCAGAGAAACTGTCAATCGTGAAATGCCTAAATGTTTTGCAAGCACATATTTGGTTGAATGTGCTAGTACAAGTCTCTGTTAAAAATGTTTCCAGTGAAATTATCTTAATTTCTGAGCACACTGCTGTTCACACTCCTCCTTCACACATACAGCGATTCAATAATAAAGACTGAAATTCCATATACGCAGCCCCCACACGTACACAAACATGATGTTTTCTTGCTTCCTGCGGAAAAATCATGTAAGGGAAATAGAGCTCTCAGGAAAACATTGTGAAAGGAACATATAATGGGAAGAGCAATTAATTATGGAAGCAAAGCCCTAGGGTATGGTTTCTGTAAAGCTGGGATAGATTCCCCCAGAACCTCTAGCATTATCACCCTGGGATTCCGCACGATGCTTTCTCATCCGCGATCATCTGCCCACGGGCTGCGTTCCCTGGAGCACACGGCATTGATCACAGGCCACGCTCTGAGGAGGGTTTGTGATGCATACCCGTACAGCCTTGAACTGAACAAGGTGACTCCAGCAGCCTTTTTCTAATGACTGAAAGGAGCCCTTCGAGTGTAGCCTCCTGTAGACGAAGGAATGTAAGTAGGGGATTTTTGGAGCTGACACAGCCCGTCGCTTATGTGATCGGAATCAAACATCACATCGTCCAGCTTCCTCCACTGTCTGCATTTTCATTGGCAATCAAGGCAAAACTTGAACTCAAATTTTTAACTTTAGAGAGACGACAGAATAATGCCCCCTGTTAGTCTGTGACACCTATTGCCGAGCACGTGCCAACTGCTGGTGGTGTGGACAGAAAAGGCGGGATTCCTGTTTTGGAGAAACTTGAGACTCAGTGTCTGAGCTGTTCCCTTTCCGCAGCTCTGACTGGGAGGCTGCTGAGGGCAAGAAGCTGCCTAGGAGACCTGTTCAAGGTCTGTGGGATGAGCAGTCAAGGCCTCCCGAGGAAGCCAAGATCCAGGGAGCGGACTGGTTGACGGTGTCGCAGGACTGAGCCAGGGCTTAACTGTGTGGTCAGTGGTTTCGTGACCCCCAGCTCCATAGAGTTCTGTGAATCACGACCACATGGGATGTGGGGTAACCCGAGACCTTCCTGGGAGACCTGGATGTTTTCCCTCTGAATTAGGTCCTCTGGATTTAAACTCTCTGCTGTCTGTGTGTCAGACCCCGCGCTGTGTCCAGTATAACCGCATGTTAAACCAAACAATGACTTTTAAATAATACCCTGTGACATTAGCCTTTTAGAGAGGAAATTAGAGGGTATTTGATTCCACTGCACTAGTATGTGCTTATTTAATTTTAATGAAATAATTATCCACAAAATTGATTTTTCTAAACGCATTTTCCCCCTTTATGGGTACGTATGTGCATGTCAGTCTCCTGAGTAACACGAATGCTCTGCATGTGGATTGGAAGAGAGGTGATAACGAAAAGTAAAAATTGATCTGTACGAGGAGGAAAAGAGGAGGAGGAGAGAAACACGTTGGAAGAGGCTACCGAGGGCTCTGATTACCTTTATTATTTAATTAAGGTGCTTTTTTGAAACAACAAAAACTCAATGTCCTTCAACGTAGTGAAATACGTTTTTATTCATATTTCTGAACAACCTTATCCAGAAGGTGGTTCCCTGCCCGTGAGAGAAACCGGTTAACAGTTCCACCCACTAATCTGTTCTGCTGGGATGTGAGGGGCCCACGGCCCTGAATCCCACTACAGCGGCCCTGCGGTTTCCGCCAGGTGAGCGCCACGCACGGCCTCAGCAGGAAGCGCAGTGCCGCAAATCCCATAGTGTCTGGGCCAAAGCGGTTTGCCCTAATCCCACCGGGATGTGAGGGGGGCACCCAGCCCCCACGACTCTCTCCCTGAGCGCTGGGAACTCCTCGCTGAGACTGTTCCCTCCCCTGCCCCTGACATCCGGTCAAAACCAGCCCTGTGCTCTTTGCCTTCCAGGTACTCATCACATCCACTCACGTTTCACAACCGCAAAGGAGAGGATGGCAAATACAGAGTGATTCAGAGCAAGATGGCACTTGTCCCTATCATTATTGCAAGACAGGATTTTTTATTATTACAACAAATTCAAGACTAAAGTCACCCCGGGCTGAAGGACTACAAAATGCAGCAAGATTTCAGCACGTTGTGCTTTTAATGCCTTCAGAGAGAGGGGAACAGAGGAGAATGGGATGTTCTCTTGCTTAGTGGGTAGTTCAGAGAAGATACTCAGGACTAACACAGGATAAACCCTTTCTTCCTTTCTAACTGGATTATGAGGAAGGGCATACAAAGGCAGATATTGGAACCCACACATGCAAAGGAATATTTATTTAATTTTACATGAACACAGAAAGCTCTCAATGAATATAAAACAATCGGAACAAAAATGGAATCTTTAGTCTCTAGTATTAGTGCTAAAGATAAAACTTAAAGAAAAGAAGATCATTTAGCACTAACTCATCCATTTACCTTTCTCTAAACTGTATAACTTTTAAAGTAATGTATAAAACCACATCTTTGAATTTCTTGCTAAAATTGCTAACATACGAATGTAATGAAAGAACGGGGAGCTCATGCTGTGAATTTTCCCTTAGGTGTATGATGGGAAAGACAGCTCCTCGAGACCCCTGGGAGCCTTCACCAAAAATGAACTGATGGGACTGACCCTGAACAGCACCTCCAACCACCTGTGGCTGGAATTCAACACCAACGGATCGGACACCGACCAAGGTTTTCAGCTCACCTACACTAGTAAGTAGCATATGACAACTCTGTTCTCTTAATTTTTTATCTTTTCAGGACACATCTGATGCCTAGCTTATATGATAAGTTATAAATTTTGATTTTTTTCTGGCCGCCTACTGCATTTTGGGTTGCAGTTTAATTCTGTACATTGTTGATGGGACAGTGTAGACACATTTCTAGAAATGTATCTAATTAGAAATATTCATATTTTAAATTCACGTACTTATATATGAAGGATTTAGAATGAATGATGTGATTAGAGGTTATGGACTGAATGATCTTATAGGTATAAAACCATATGTGTAATTTTATGCGTATATAAACACACACATATAACAACTGTATGTAGTAAATTCTTTCCTAGTCGCCACTAATTCCCGAGATGAGAAAACTAACAGAAATAGTTTGAGTACTCGCTCAAGGTAACAGTTCCTCGATTTGGTGGGGCCGGGGTAGGATCTGTATGTCACAGTTTTAAGCAGTGTTCTCTAGTACTCCCCTAATATTATAAATCAATATGAAATGTTTTTATCTATTTAAAAGATGTAAATGAAGAAGACAAAAGAGAGGAAAAATAAAAGAGAAGTTGTGTTTCAAAAGGGGAGTTTGCAATGCAATAACTGACATTTTCAGCATTTTTAGTGCCAAAGTTAAAATATTAGCTATTTGGTGTGGATAACTAATTAAGATTAACTAATCAATTAACTGAATGCTTAGAATACATAAAACAGTCCAATCCTTCACTAATCTGATGATTAAAAAACTATATAATAGTGAACAGCACAACGTAAGAAATTAAGAAGTTTGGCTTTGGGAGCATGAGAGTTTGTTAGGAACATCCAGACTGATGCCCTGATTTGACTGATGAGCACTGAAGCCTGGAGAAGATAAAAATCACCCCACAGACCCAGAGCTAATCCGGGTGCCTAAGAGGAAGATTAATTGTCTCAAATCCCTTTTAGTAGGAGAAATCACACTTGAAGAATTGTAAGACCCTGGGCAAAAATACAATTAGAGTGGCTGACATCAGGAGAAAACCAATTTTTCACTTTTGCCATAATACTATTGGAAAGTCTGAGTAAATAGCAGATGTATTAATTAATTCATGTGCATGATAAACTGGCAACAATTGATGCTGTAAGATCAATCTACAATTACATTTCAAATGTAGCTTTCCAGGATTTCACTCTCAGAAGGTTCAAAGAGCGCTTGTGGAATCATTTTGCTCGCAGATGAAATGTTTTCCAGTTTCCTTTCTCCATTTGTATCCAACATGGTTTGTTTTCTTACTTGGATGTGTTAATTCCCACTTCCTCCTGTGCTAGTCTTAGAGGAATATGAACACTGGGGAAGGAAAACTGTGTGAAAAACCTTTCAGTGACTTTCTGACTTTAGATATTTCAAGCGAAGTTCCTACCATGTGTACCTCCAGTTCTCTTGCCACTAAACACATTTTGTTGCCTTGGTTCATCTTACAAATCGTGTCTCTGCTTTGGTTCCCTCGGCAAAGAGCAGAAACCCTGGCCTGGGTGCCTCCCTCCCTCCTATCAGCACCTCTGCACCCTAACCCTATCCTAACCCTAACCCTGCTCCCAGTTAGCTGACTAAGCTCCCTGTTTCCTTTCCCGTGGCTGCATCACAGAAAATGCATCCTTGCTCAGCTTCCATTTTGTCTCTCAGTACTTTTCCAACCCTAGTATCTGCTTCCTATTTTCCCTCCAACTCTACACACCTGGTCCTATTTTCTCATGGTTGTGCAAAAAGCATCCAGAAGGAAATTTGTGGATTTGGAATTTCAAGCGACTGGACTCAGAATCGAGGAGGGGATGCTGAACTGTGTCTGGAATTGTCCGCATAGCTTTAGGACATCTTGCTGTCCCTCCAGGTTTGCTGAATAACTCTGAGAAAGCCTGAATCTGTTCATCTTTTTATGGGCACTTTCCAAGTATATGCACGTTTTTGACTGCATAGTAACACAAACATTCTAGAAACAGAAGAAAGAAATATTGGAGATGACTGGTATTTAGTTATTAGTATAATCAATTTGACAGTAGTAATTATCTTTTTCTGTCTGTTTCACCTTTTTGTTTCTACCTATGAAAACACAGACATCCTCGGGTACGAGTCTTGTTCACAAGATTGTCTTAGAGCTAGAACCTCCTGACAGACGGGAAAAGATGTTTGTAATAGAGAACTGGTGGTGCTGATGGCTATATAACCAAAATAGTATTAACTGCACATTAAATTCTTAGATTTAAACATAAGTAATTAAGAATTCCCAAGCTCCCACAATGCGATCGAACACCTGAATCAAATATCCATCCCTAAAACATGTTTTGGAAATGATGGATGCTTGTAAAATATTTTAGCAAATTATTAAAGCTCAAAACTGTATAGAGACACTTTCAACTATTTTCCAAAGACTTTTGCAATTGCCTTTTGCTCACTAATTGCATTACTTAAGGAAACATTGGTATTTAAATATTTCAGATCCATAATTAATGCAGACACAAGTAGATTAGAAAATGTCAACAGAGAGTAAATATATAGCTTAATAAACACCCTAAAATTTTTAGAAATGGGTAAAAATTATGTTTGCATATCTTTACTATTTACAAAAGCACACTCTCACATACCTTCTAACTTTACAGTCCTGGCAATTCCGGGTCTTGCTACATAGCTCCTTTTACTTTTCCTCATAAACGAGAAACTGAATCTCCAGGTCTTTCAGGATTTGCTGACGTTTCACACGGGGAGTGGCACCGCTGGGACCCAAATTCAGGTCTTCTAATTGTTGATGACCTTACTTGCAGATATTTTAGGTGATCACGCCTGCGTGAGCACCACATGCATGACTGACACTGATACACACGCAAGGCACCGGCAAGGCAGAAAGGCCAGGCCGTCCGTGGGCCACGCTGGAATAAATGTGTTGATGAATAGTCATTTTAACGAGCAGCTACTATTTTCCGAGTAGTAGGTTAGACCAAAATAAAAGTTTAAAAGTTTACCTCTATTACGAAACACTACTTTTTATTACAGATTTGCCTCTTTTCTTTCATACCTGGTAACATTTTTCAGATACGTAACCACCAAATGGAGCCATAGCCCATGGCTCTGGGAGATCAGGGACAATGGATGTCAATTTTTTATCCTTCTCTGCATCTTTCACAGATGTGTGACCTGTAAGGGGAGAAACTCAGATTGGATCATTGTTATTTAAATTGTATTTTGTCTCACAGAGCCACCGCAGGCAATAAACAGCAGGACTTCACCTTAGTGAGCATAAGCCTTTTGTTTTGCGTCTCCTAGTGATCTCGAGCCTCTTCCAAGATCAGGAAAGATTATACTGACAATGGGTTGCTCTGGTATCTAAATATTTCAACAAATATTTTTACAGCAAAGGAGTTCTGGATTTTTTTTTTAAATCCTCTACTGAATTCAGAATTCTTTTAAAAATATGTTGCATTTTTAGAGTTTCACAAGAATGTTCCCAGAATAGTCACTCTTAGGAAACCGTTTACTACAGGACTATGAGAGAATTGGGAAACGAGGTGTGCTTTCTGCATTGTGTTTATATACACATATATTTATATATAAATATATATATTCTTGGTTATTTATATAGAGAGAAACAAACCCTCTGCCACAATTTGACAAAAAACTCTCGCTACTTGGAGGACGTTTAAGAACTGCAGTTCAAACGAGCATCTCCGGGCTGTCCTGGAGGAGCCTTTTTCTGACAGATCAGTGACTGTACCTGTATCACCTGTGAACCGAATGTTTAATGCCGTTTTGAGACAGAGACAGCAAACGTTATGGCTCCCATTCACAAACAAATGACTTGGGGTGTCGCATTTATCACTTATGAAACTGGGTCAGTAGAAATGTGATTATCGTTTCTACGTAGTAACGAAAAGTGATATATTCTCTACTGTGGGGTGAATCCGCAGGTGCCGAAGGAGTCAGTCCCTGGTCCTGATTCGCAATGACTGATGTGTTTGACCGTAATACATTGTTAAGCTGGACACGTTACATCTTCAAATGAGTTTGTTCTCTTCCCTCAAATAAACTGTAGCTCCTTGATGAAAACGTGTGTCTTGTGCCCTAAGAAACATGTATACACGCACACATATATATGTACACCTGTGTGTGTATGTGGGCATGTATATATATATTTATATATGCATATTTATGGCAAATAGAGTTTTCCAGAGGAATGAAAGATCATTGAAGTCTGGAATGATTATGGAAGGCTCTAGAATTTCTCCCCTTGCTGCTAGCTGCTTTTTGTCTCATTTTTCAAGGTTAAGATTAAATGCCCTGGTCTAGCCCATATAAAGACTACCCTTTGGTCCGACTTCCCGACGCACAACTGCTTGCTCTTTCCAGATCCTAAAACCTCTTACATTTTGTCTCTATGGCTTTTGTTTTCACCAGTAGCCCATGAGGTTCTCAGGAGGAGGAATCTTAACTTGGTCACCTTCGTATCACCGACGTAGCCACTTAATGAAGGATAACCAGGAGCGTTGACCTAGAATTGGCAGGGAAAGGTTCAGGCCGACCGAAATCAAAGGGGGGGACACTTCAGGAGGGGAGTGGACATCAGCAGAGAGGGGGATAGTTGAACACGACCTGTGAGTCCATGGGATGATGGGTGGGGGACACACGTCAGGGAAAAACATAGCAGATATGAGGGAACGGAGCGTTCGAGAAACCTACCCATCATTTCACAGCTCGGGAGGAATAGAGATTGTTTCCTAGCTTAAGTTGTTCAGAGCGCTTGAACGATGTTCCACACACACTCCTGTGGGGGAAGCATGTTCTGTGCTTGGGGGTCGCACGGTCCTGTGCACGTGAATTAGTCCACAGTAAAATTCCAGGAGGGACGCATAGCACATTCAGATCTCTGGGAACAGAGCAGCCTCGGATCAAATTCTGCCTTTTGCTGTGTGAAATCCAGTATGTTAATCAATCTCTCTGGGCCCCAATCTCCACCCTGGTGAAAAGGGAAATCGCACTAAAGCACAGCGAGCAGAGGCTGCACAGACAGAAGCCGTGGATACCGCGGACCTTTACCCCAACTCGGCACGCGAGCAGCTCCCCTGCTGTGGATGCAATCCCGCTGCAGGCCGTGGGGCTGGAGCTCAGTCCCGCCGCCCACCCGTCCCTGCACGGCCGTCAGCGTGGGTGAGAAGTTGCACCTGCGAATTCCCAACACACGGCAGAGGCTCTTGGCAAAAGAAACCTTCAGTGCCTGGTTCGCCGTGTGCCCTGACAGGTGACGAGAGGAGGGAGAGAGAGACGCCCCCACGTAGAGTGTCCAGCCGCAGTGACCGGGTGCAGCTCCAGGGCCCGGCTCCAGCATCCGGAGTGATAGGTGACAGCTGCACTCCTCACGTCGCCACCGAGATGTGTATTGATAGTGAATGACGGAGAGACAGTATCGCTGCGTGGAGTTACCTCACTGATGTAAGGGAACGTCACTGTACGAGCTGTGCTGTCGGACGAGGAGCTGACCACCCCAGCCACGCGAGACATGCGAGGGACCAGTGATGGTGGACGCTGGTGCCACGATGGGCTCCGCCGTCACCTGCGCCGGCATCTGCACGTTGCCCGGCTGCCACCGGTTTCAAGAGCACCAGAGGGAGGCCTGGGAAGCCCCACTGTGGCCCCAGACAACCGTAACTTGAAACAAAAGGAATGGAGCCCACAGCTGGTTGCCTGCCCCTCCCAATGCCCATCGGTTCGCAGCCCGCGGTCACGGGGCCTCCTTCCCTGTGCCGGCCTCGCTAGGAGGCAGAGGCCGGGGGATCTGACACCGGCCGAGCACGTTCCGAGCACACGACCACGTATTTCGTGAATGAGAAAATTAAAGCCCCGAGCTGTGGCCTCATGCAGCTGTCATCCTGGTTTTGTTAATGTGCTGATAGAATTAAAACGACACCGACGTTAATACTCCATTGCAAGCGAGAGAGAGGCTCTGAGCGGGAATTTATTCTCAAGGCCAATGAAGAAATGCTCAGAGGTGTCACTCCTGTGCTTTAAAACAAGTCAAAAATGTGAGCGTGACGCATGCACACACACTGTGGATTACGGAAAACACCTGAGGGTGAAGAGCGGGCTCCGTCAGAATCTGTCCCTGGGAGTCCTCGAGACCACGGGTGGATCAAGGGAGCGGGTGCTTTGCAGGATCGGCGCACGTCCTGCTGGCTTCGAGTAACTCTCTTTGGGGGTCCCTTTCCCACCCGTCTCTCCCCAGCCACGTCAGCAGCCACTTTGCACGCTCCCAATAGACTCTTCTGACACCTGGACCTCCAGGACCACAAGTAAGCAAATGCACGATGACACGTTCGTGTCAGCACTGGTTACAACTAGGTTTTGGAAATCTTATGAAAGCCGCAAGTTCTGCAATCTAATTTTATCAGCAATAAAGACATTCGCCGATTTTCCAGACATTCTTCATGGTGATGTGTAAACATTTCCATTATAAAGTAAAATAGGTCATATTATCAAAAGAATAACATCCACCGCTTTTCTGTTTGTACTGCGCATTATAGTCTAGGAACTCGAGTCAAAGCAACTTTTTGTTCAGTAAGTAGTTTTAAAAATTATTCACAACTAAGAGCTAAGAGGCAAGGAAAAGTATGGAATGGGTCAAGAAGATAAGAAAGCACCCAGCCTGCGCATGAGTCCATACTAATGCTAATAAATAGACTTTTTTATTATTTCCATGAGGATTAAGATTGTAGCAAACATTCTGCTGATTTAGCGTTTTTTCATGCAATAGTACAGGATCTATGTAGAGTTTATAAATAAAGGCTTATGGTCAAAGATTTTATTCTTAAATAGCTATTAATTTAGCTGAGAAAACTATTGCAGAAAACGTGATAAGCATTATTTGTTTTCCCCAGTTAACTAGTAAGTAATTTTATAAAGGTGTTTTCAAATAACAGGCAGATATTTCACGTATTAGTTTTTCCATTACTGTGTAACAAATTGCCGCAAACTTAGGGGCCTAAAACAGTACCCATTTTTATCTCACGGTGTCTTTGAGTCAGGAGTCTGAGCACAGCATGGCTGGGTCCTCCTCCAGCGTGTCACAAGGCTGTGATGAGGTCTTGCCATGCTGTGGTCTCCTCTGAACCTCAGGGTCCTCTTCAGGCTGCTGGCAGAACTCAGTTCCTCATGGTGGTCAGACTGAGATCCTCTCCCCAGGCAGCACACGTCCTCTCTGCTGCTTCTCCAGGGCCAGTAGCAGAGCCCTCACCTCAGGAAGGGCCGGACCCTCTTTCAAGGACTTTCTCCTGATTGAGTCGGGCTCCTGTAGGACGATCTCCACTTTGACTAACTCAAAATCCAGGGACTGGGGACCTTCCAGGCATCTGGCGCTCTCACATTCACCATGTTCAGTCGACGGGAAGCAGGCACAGATTCTGCCCACACTCACAGAGGGAGAAGGGGTCACTGGGGCTCTGTAGGGACCCCCCACCCCCATTTCCTGTTTAGGAATGTTGTTGCTCTCATTCCTTCTCAGGTAATTCCGTTAACAGATAAAGGCAGCGTGGGCACACTCCTGCCGACGCACAGCATACGTTTAATAAGAGGAAAGGTGTGATTTTGCTGCTTGCATGTACCTTTAAATTTTCTTTTAAAGCTTCAGGAAATGTTTCTGTCTGCAGTTAAGAATCTACTGTCTGCAAATAAGTCATAGGTTGCAAAGTCACGTTCACTATGGCCAAATCCTCCCAGTGCGGGGCCTTCCTCAGTCTCTGCTGTGCCTCCCACATCCCCTCACCTCTTCCCACCCACCCAGCTCCACCGGGAGCCCCCTCAGTGCCTGTGGGGAGGTGGTGGGCTCCAGGCAAGCCCCCAGTGGGCGACCCTCCCTTCTCTCTGCCAGGGGAAAGCTTACAAGGAGATCTCGTCCTAACGCAAAGCCAATGACCAATACTTTTGTCATTGGTGTTTCATCTTAGAAATGACCTTTTAAGGAAAAGTCATTGCTTTCATGCCATTCAGTCAAACAGTAGTTTTGAATAATGTCTGTGCTGAAAGCAGCTGGTACGCGTCTTAACAGGCATTCACATTCATCTGTACTCCACCTCCCTGCTACCTGCAGAGCTACCTACCTGTCCTCTTCCTATCTCTGTGTCTGTCTATGGTGTGTGTGTCCTGTATGTTTCTGCTGACTGATCATCAATTGGTCATCTATCCATAGATCGATGATATCTGTCTATGATCTATCAATCTTTTATCATTCTGTCTATATCTATTATGTATCTATTAATTGATCAAGCAAACATCTATGAACCTATCTATGAACCTGCCATTTGTCTGTGATCTATTTCTATCTATCAGTCATCTATTATCTACCAATAGTAACCATCTGAATTTCTCTCTGGAGGACAGAACACTCTACTTTTCCTCAGGCCACAAAAGTTACCCATTGGAACAAATCAAATTTACATATAAAAATAAGCATAACTGACATTAAACATATTATCGACTCAGTAACTTTAAATATCGGCCACAGAGCGCTGGCAGTCAGTATCAATTCCTCAGGAAGTGGAGGGCAGTTTTCCGTTTCTGTTGGCATCTGCTCTGTTATGCATGTTCCTGGCCATCAAAACTGGTTTGAAATATTTGCTGTCAGTTCATTTGTCTTCCTCTAACTAAATTCATTGTGACCAAAATAACACTTTTATATTCCCAATGCTGGAGATTTCTATATTGGATTTCATATCATGCAAAATAATTCATGGAAATATTTATTTTATTATGTAAATACATCACCAAACATTTCCACATCCACACGTAATAAGAGCTGGCAAGATTCTTTCTTCTGAAAATCACTTTGCAGAGAAATATGGAACTGTGTAACTTCCATTTGAGGTTTGTTAAATAATATTAATGAATCCATTCTGAAAATTTCACTAGCTGCATATTTCTGATTGAATGCTATTTTTAATTCCTCCTGAATTTTGAGAAAAGCAGAAAGTGTTAAGATTTGAAAGGCATATATTTATTTTCATGACTGGGAGAGCCAGCTCACTGATTTCTTTCTATGTAGACAGTTTTAATAACACTTTGAAATCATTAGAAGCTTCACATTTTATTTGAATCAAAGGCACTTATAAACAAATTGTCTGGAATTAAAATAAGC
>RJWJ010007252.1:0-58409 GCA_004363605.1 Indri indri | reverse complement strand
CATGGGTACTTAACCTTAGAGAAATGAAAGCTTGCATTCACACAAAAACCTGTGCATGAATTCTTACAGCTGCACTAGTCATAATTTCTCAAAACTGAAAGTAACCTGAATGTCCTTCGGTGGATAAATGGATAAACAAGCCGGTACATTCACACAATAGAAGACTACTCAGCAACAAGGAATGTTCTACAGATACATGCAAAAGCATGGATGAATCTCCAAGGTGTTATAATAAGTAAAAAAGGGTTACATACTATAGGATTCCCTTTAGATGACGTTCTGGAAAAGGCAAAACTGTAAGGCCAGAGCACAGGTACCATGGATGCTGGAGGTTAAGAGCAAAGGGAGGTATGACTGAAAGGAGCAGCACCAGGGAGCTTTGTGGGTGATGAACTGTTTTGTATCTTGACTGTAGAGGTGGTGACAAGATTCTATCCGCGGTTAAAATTCCTAGACTTGTACATCAATAATAACGATGATGACAATGAAAGTCAATAAAAAGTACGATTAAAATATAAAATAGGGTGCTGACAATGATGATAATGATAACAGAAGGGTGCTGGGTAGGTAAGAAGGTGGTCTCCTCCAAATTCTGTTCTGCCACCTCCTCCTAATGAGTAGCCCAGGCCAAAAGCCACATTTGTCTCCTAAGCCTTCCCGCCTTTTCTCCTGGGTGCCTGGAAGAGCTGAGTGACATTTGGCCATTGATTCTTTTTGTGATGCAAATGTAAAATCAGAAGTAATGGAATGAATATTTATGCGTAAAATTCTCAAGCTTTGAAAACAAAAGCCCCCGGATTCCGTATCTCATGCGGATGGATCCCTGCAAAGAGCATGTCCAATATCCATCTCCGCAAGGTCACAGCACTGGTTTCTCCTAATCTACATACGCTGATCGGACGCAGACTGAATAAGAAGAGCCTTTTCAGGGTAGCCAGCTACCCAAGAAGGCAATCCCTTGCCTCCCTCTTCATTTTAGCAGAGCTGCTTTCGTTTGCATGCTGTCGCTCACCAGATCTAACTCTACTTAACCTCCTTAGGACCAAGCGATGGCTGAACAGGAGGTGGCCTTGTCTGGTGGTCAGAATGACAACCTAGAGACCACCAGCATTTAGGGAGGTTTCGGTTTTGTTTTCAGAACCTGCTCTTCTCCTGGTGTCATGGCCTCAACGACTTCTCTGCAAGTACGTTTCTTCCCTCTCACCCTGGAAACTAACCAGGTTGGAGGAGGAGTCTTAAAGCAGAGGGTTACCCCTGTGTGAACTGATATTAACTACCCATCTCCGCTCTTCCAAATCCACCCTCCCTGGCAGCTTTAATCCGGCCTCCTTTAAGAAGTCTTCTGGGAAACCCAGGCAGGCTGCAGCCTTGCTCCTTTGGGATTTCTATGGCAATGGTATGCACCTCTGTGGGCTTGTATGCTAGCTAGTGGTGCACAGGCCATCTACGTACTCTTGGAAAATAGAAACATATCTGATGATGCTTCTGCGAGTTGATCGAGGTCACATAGCTATCAAGTGGCAGAGCTTGGATTTTAACTCAGGTAGCCTGGCTCCAGGGGCTCTCACCCCTTAGATTATGAACACAAAACTTCTTTGCACAGAATTCAACTTTCTTTGTGGTCCAGGCCTTGCCTCCCTCTTTGGCTGTGTCAGCCTGCTGGCACCATGGCCATACCTGCTAGGCTGGGACAGCAACAAGCTGCTCATAGTCTCTGATCATGCCCAGGTTCTCTCACTGTTCTGTGTCTTTGAACAGACTGTTATCTCTGTCTAGAAGAGCTTTGCTCATCTTGTCCAAATGGTTAAGTCCTAGCCCCAGTGCACAGCCTGCTTGGCTGTGTGCTCCCACTGCCACGTGGGCACGGCTGCTCACAGCACCCACCGTGTTGTTCCTTGCCCCCTAGTCACACCCAGCTTGTCCCTATGTCAGGGCCTTTGCCTTTGCTGTTTCCTGAGCCTGGTGCAATTTTCCCCTTGTTATCATACGCCTGGTTTCTTCTTATCATTCAGGTTTCAGTTCAGATGCCACCTTCTCAGAGAGGCCTTTTTAGGACAGCCAGTCTAAACTTATTCCCCCACCAATCACTCTTTATCCTATTATACTGTTTCAATTTCTTCATAGCACTTCATTTTCACTACTTAAAATCGTCTGTGTTGCACTTACCTAGTGCTGCACAGCAAACTGTCCCAACACTTAGTGGCTTATAGCAAGAACCATTTCATTGTATTTCACTATTTTGTGGGTCAGATATTTGGTTAGGTGTTAGCCAGGTGATTCTTCCATTAGTGCTTCATGTGGCATCAACAGAGGTCATTTGATATTCAGCTAGTGGCTGGGCTGGGCTGGAGGGTCCCTAATGGCTTCACTCTAATGCCTGGTGCCCTGGCTGGAATGGCCAGAAATCAGGGCTCAGCTGGGACTATAGACAGGACCTTCTACAGGTAGTATTTCCATCATGGAGGCTTCAGGGTAGTCAGACTTCTTACATTCTTACATGGTGGACTGATTGCCTCAGAGCAAGGTTCCAAGAGGCCATGGTGGAAACTGCAAAGCTTCTCATGCCCTAGCCTCAGAAGTTCTAGAATGTTACAACCGCCACATTCTACTGGTTGAGCAAGTCACCTAGGCCAGCCCAGAATCAGGTTAGGGAGACATAGACATCTTTGCCATAGAGTGGCAAAGAATTTCTGGCTAACTTTAATCTACCACAATTAAAAAAAAAACAAAAAACAAACAGGCTTATTATCTGCCCCCTTCTTTCTTGTGTGAACTCCTTGAAGGCAAGATCGTATTCTGCAATATTGCATCCCTAGCACCCAGAATCTTGTCTATACGTGATAGATACCAATAACTACTTGCCAAATGTTTATATAAATGAAAGAATAAATGAATAAACAAAGGAATGAAAAACTGAATGCGGGCCAGGTGTGGTGGCTCAGGCCTATAATCCTAGCACTTTAGGAGGCTGAGGTGGGAAGATCCCTTGAGGCCAAGAGTTTGAGACCAGCCTGAGCAACATAGCAAGGTACCGTCTCTGCAAAAGATTAAAAAAAAAGAAAAAAAAAAAAAACCAGCCTGAATGAATGTTTACGTTTCTGACTCTCTGGTATGTAAACTCCTTGAAAACAGTATCTGATCTTTTTCATCTTTGTATCTTCAGTTCCTAGTATAGTCCTCTACAATAATAGATGCTCAGTAAATATTTGCCAAACGAATTGATGCATTTTAATTATTAAAAAGTTAAAAGAGATACTGTAACTTATTCCTGGCACATACAAAGGTGCCGAATAAGAGTGGCTGTTGTTAATGAATTAATAGTGCCCTATACGTAGGAAAATCAACTCGTATGTTTATTTAATAATAATTTTTTAAATGGAGCAGATCCCCACTTCCCTGACTTGTTCCCTTTCCCTTTCTTTCTGCAGCAGGCTGCATGAGAGGCTCTCTAGTGGGGAGGCAGCAGCCCAAGGCCCTAGAGGCTGCACATCTCTGGGAGGGGCAGGGACCTTGACTCCGGGCCTTCGGGCACCTTTCTCCTTACACTGCAGAGACTAATTCACATTGAGGTCATTAAGATGGAGGCTGAGATGAGGATCTGAGCAGCTCAGAGGGCTGAATTCTTATTCCCTACTGCTCTCCAGGAGGATCAAGTGAGATTACAGTTCTCTTACCATTCTGGCGTTGTTTTGCCCTTGTGTGAGTATGTGCTTACAATAATTGCTGGAAGCCATATGTTGAATCCAGTGGGAAGGGTGAGAGTTGGCATTTGAATTTTCAGAAAAAGAAGGGTGCCCTTGCATGTCCCCACTTACAGTGTGTGGCTTCACTCCCCAGTAGGCAGTCTGACTACTCTGCTGGCATTTGAGCTGGCAATGGGGAGACTTGGTACCAGAGGGCGAGTCTCAGCTTGTCTTCCTGCTACACCATGTGGCCTTGAAAACAACTTACTCGACCTCTTCAGGGCTTTGATTTCCTCATCTGTGGAATGGGACTGATCTCTCAGGTTCCTTCCCTTCAGTGGTATTTCCCTATCTGAGTCTTTATTTTGATAATAACAATCTGGGTGATGCCTAGAAAAAGACTCCAGATTCCAGGAAGTGCTATGATGGCCAAAGGTGATTAATAAGGAGCACTGTATAAATTTCCCTACTTCGAAATCAGACTGAGTTTGTTAATCCAATTGCTGATCTCCCTGATACATTGGGCTTTCAAATTTTTTTAAAATTATTTTTCAGGGTCCTCTTCATTCTATGGATTTTAAGACATTCTATTTCTTGACAGTGCTAAATTTTATTCCTTCCCAAAACCCTAGAGAGCATTGATTGCCACTAAGGTTAAACAAGTGCCATATAATGCCTTACAGCTGGAAGTAAGTTTTATTACAAGAACGTTTATTGGAAGCATCAAGGTATTTGGAAGATTATTTTTTTCTTCTTCCCCACGGACCTTTCCAAACATACAGTTTTCCATGGATGTGCATTTTAGTAAAATTCAAGTTTCAATGAAAGTTTTTAAAAACCCATGTTTTATTTAAACCTTACAGATCTTACCAAGCTGAGACAAGAATTTTCAAAGCAAAAGGCAAGCTCACTGCTTTGGCTAATTCTGGGGCAATGTGCTCTCCCTGTTGGTCCCCAGAATGGCCTAGTTTAAAGAACAAATTAGAGAACAAGAGTTTTCAATTTTAGGGACTGTTGCCTTACATAGGACAATTTTAGATATTAGAACTTCATCCCCGCAGAAGCAACTGAGAATTTTGAGACTCCACCATGTTCCAGATATTATGTAAAGTACTTTTTAAAAAATATTATCTTATTCATTAAAATACTTCCAGAAAAATAAGGTTCCACAATTTTAAGTAACTTGCCCATACTCATGCAGCTGGCTTGAGACAGAGCTAGAATTCAAATCCAAATTTTCTGTCTCCAAGACCAGTGCTTTCTGTAGTACTGTGCCTTCTCATTCTTCCCATTACTGACTGGTTGGTTTCTTTGATGATTTTCTTATGGAAAATGCTTTAACTATATAAGTCTTACTGTGTTATTGTCTAATTCCATTAGCTTTTTAATAGTTTTAATTTATTTTAAAATATTTTCCCCCCATTGGTGGCTTATCTTTTATGATCTTAACTGTGTCTTTCAAAGAGAAGTTCTTAATTTTGATGAAGTACAATTTATCTTTTTTTTTTCCAAAATATTATGGGGGTACAAATGTTTTTGGTTGCATGTATCAATTTTATTATGCTTGAGTCAGAGTTGTAAGTGTGCCCATCACCCAGATGGTGTTCACTGTACCCGTTAGGTAGGTTTTCACCCATCCCCTCCCACCCCCTCACCCCTGCTTGATTTCCACTGAGTTTTACTTCCCTCTGCGCTCATCAGTTAGTTCTAATTTAATATTGAGGACATGTGGTGTTTCTTTTTCCATTCTTAAAATACTTCACTTAGGATAATGGTCTTCAGTTCCATCCAAATTTTTGCAGAAGGCCTTAGTTCATCCTTCTTGATGGCCGAGTAGTATTCCATGGTATACATATACCACATTTTGTTAACCTACTCATCAACTGATGGGCACTTGGGTTCATTCCACATCTTTGCGATTGTGAATTGTGCTGCAATAAACATTCACATGCAGGTGTCTTTTTGATAAAATGACTTATTTTCCTTTAGTAAATACCCAGTAGTGGGATTACTGGATCAAGTGGCAGGTCTACTTTTAGTTGTTTGAGGAATCTCCATACTGTTTTCCACAGAGGTTGTATTAATTTGCAGTTGCACCAACAGTGTATAAGCATTTCTTTGCATCCATGCCAGCATCTATTTTTGGACTTTTTAATAAAAGCCATCCTAATTGGGTAAGGTCATATCTCATTGTGGTTTTAATTTGCATTTCCCTGATAATTAGTGATGTTGAGCATTTTTTCATATGTTTATGAAACATTTGTCTATCTTCTTTTGATAAAGCTTCTTTTCATGTCTTTTGCCTAATTTTAATGTTTGTTTTTCCTTGTTGATTTGCCTAATTTCCTTATAGATTCTGGTTATTAGCCCTTTCTCAGTTGCATAGCTTGCAAATATTTTCTCCCGTTCTATAGATTATCTGTTTGCTCTGTTGATTATTTCCTTAGCTGTGCAGAAACTTTTTGATGTAATCAAGTCCCATTTATTTCTGTTTGTTGTTGCTGTGATTGTCATTAGGGTCTTCTTCATAAATTCTTTGCCTAGACTGACATCTAGAAGAGTTTTTACAACATTTTCTTCTAGAATTCTTATGGTTTCATGCCTTACATTTAAGTCTTCTATCCATCTTGAATTAATTTTTGTGAGTGATGAGAGATGTGGATCCTGTTTCATTCTTCTGCATGTGGCTATCCAATTTCCCAGCACCATTTTTTGAATGGGGCATGTTTTCCCCAGTGTATACTGTTGTCTCCTCTGACAAAGATTAGTTGACTGTGTGTGTATGCTTTTATATCCGGGTTCTCTGTTCTGTCCCATTGTTCTGTGTCTCCATTTTTGTACCAATAACATGCTGTTTTGGTTACTATAGCCTTGGAGCATAGTTTGAAGTCTGCTAATGTGATGCCTCCAGCTTTGTTCTTTTTGCTTAAGATTGCTTTGGCTATTCAGGCTCTTTTCTGGGTTCCCAACAAAGTGTAGAATTATGTTTTCTAGATCCATGAAATATGATGTTGGTATTTTGGTGGGGATTGCATTGAATCTGTAAATCACTTTGGGTATTATGGACATTTTAACAATGTCGATTCTGCCAATCTGTAAGCATGATCTGTTTTTCCATTTGTTTATGTCATCTGCAATTTCTTTCCTCAGTATTTCACAGTCTCTTTGTAGAGATCTTTCACCTCCTTGGTTTAGTATATTCTAGGCATTTTATTTTCTTTGTAGCTATTGTGAATGTCTTTGATTTGACTCTGAGCTTGACTGTCATTGGTGTGTAGGAATGCTGCTGATTTGTGTACATTGATTCTGTAACCTGAGACTTTGCTGAATTTATTTATCAAGTCCAGCAGTCTCTTGGTGGAGTCTTTGGGTCTTTTTAGATATAAGGTCATATCATCAGCAATAAGCAATAGCTTGACCTCCTCTTTCCTGATTTGGATCCCCTTTATTTCTCTTTCTCTTGCCTGATTGTCCTGGCTAGGACTTCCTGTACTATGTTGAATAGAAGTGGTGACAATGGGTACCACTGTCTTATTCTAGTTCTTACTGGGAATACTTTCAACTCTTTCCTATTCAGTATGATGCTGGCTATGGGTTTGTGATATATGGCTTTTATAATCTTGAGATATGTTCTTTCTATGCCTAGTTTATTGAGGGTTTTTATCATGAAAGGGTGCTGAATTTTGTCAAATGTTTTTTCCTGCATCTATTGAGATGATCATATGGTCTTTGTTTTTGCTTCTGTTTATGCAGTGAATCACATTTATTGATTTACATATGTTGAACCATCTGTGCATCCCTGGGATGAAGCCTACTTGGTCATGGTGGATTATTTTTTTTCATGTCCTATTGAATTCGGTTTCCTTTTATTTTATGGTGGATTTTTGCATCTATATTTATAAGGGATATTGATCTATAGTTTTCTTTTATTGTTATGTCCTCTCCTGGCTTTGGTATCAAGGCAATACTAGCTTCATAGAATGAGTTGCAGAGGATTCCTTCTTTCTCAATGCTATGGAATAATTTCTGTAGTATGAGTACCTACTCTTCTTTGTAAGTCTGGTAAAATTCAGCTGTGAATTCATCTGGTTAGGGGCTTTTTTTTGTTGGAAGATTTTTTATTACTGCTTCAATCTCATTGTTCATTATTGGTCTGTTCATGAGTTCTGTTTCTTCCTGATCGAGCCTTGGGAGATTGTGCATTTCCAGGAATTTGTCCATTTATGTACATTTTAGAGTTTATGTGCACAAAGATTTTCATAGTATTTAGAGATGATATTTTGTATTTGTTGTATCCATTGTAATATCTCCTTTTTCATTTCTCATTGAGCTTATGTGGGTCCTTTCTCTTCTATTTCTGGTTAATCTTGCAAGAGTTCTATGAATTTTGTCTGCCTTTTCAAAGAACCAACTTTTTGTTTCATTGATCCTTTGTAGTGTTTTATTTTCTATTTTGTTTAGTTTTACTCTGATTTTTTTTTTTTTTTTGAGACAGAGTCTCACTCTGTTGCCCAGGCTAGAGTGCCATGGAGTCAGCCTAGCTCACAGCAACCTCAAACTCCTGGGCACAAGCGATTCCCCTGCCTCAGCCTCCCCAGTAGCTGGGACCACAGGCATGCACCACCATGCCCAGCTAATTTTTTCTATATATTTTTACTTGTCTGACTAATTTCTTTGTATTTTTAGTAGAGATGGGGTCTTGCTCTTGCTCAGGCTGGTCTCGAACTCCTGAGCTCAAATGATCCACCTGCCTCAGCCTCCCAGAGTGCTAGGATTACAGGCATGAGCCACTGCGCCCGGCCTGCTCTGATTTTTATTTATTTTCTTCTGCTGGCTTGGTTTTGGTTTGCTCTTTCTTTTCTAGTTCCTTGAGATGTGTCATTGATTGTTAATTAGTGATCTTTCTGTCTTTCTGATGTAGGCATTTAAGGCTATGAATTTTCCCCTTAGGACTGCTTTTGCTGAAACCTATAGATTGGTAGCTTCCATCCCCTTTGTCATTCATGTCAAGGAATCTTTTGATTTCCATCTTAATTTCATTATTGAGCCAATAATCATTCAGCAGCAGATTGTTAAATTTCCATGATTTTGTGTAGACTTGAGTGTTTCTCTGAGTTGATTTCTAGTTTTATTCCACTGTGGTCTGAGAAGACACCAGGGCTGTCCAGAAAGTATTGAGTCATTGTTAATATAATGAGAATGGTTACAAGGCTGGATGCTTTCCAGACAGCCTCTGTACATGATATGATTTCTATTTTTTTTTAATTTGTTGACACATTTCATGGCCCCAAATATGATCAGTCTTGGAGAATGTTCCATGTGTTGATGAGAAGAATATATATTCTGTGGTTTTGGGGTAAAATGTTCTGTTAATGTCTGTTAGGCCCATTTGTTCTAGAGTCCTGTTTAAGTCCAGTGTTTGTTTATTTTCTTCTTGGACAATTGGTAAAGTTCTCTCAGTGTGTTAAGGTCCCTGGCAATTACAGTGATGCTGTTCATCTCTTTGCTTAGACCTCGTAGGGTTTGCTTTATGAATCTGGACACTCCTGTGTCAAGTACATAAATATTTAGGATTGTTATGTCTTCTTGTTGAATTGCTCCCTTTAACATTATATAATGACCATTTTTGTCTTTCATTGCTCTTATTGGTTTAAAGTCAATTTTATCTGGTATAAGAATGGCTACACCAGCCATAAAAATTGGTTTCCATATATATGGAATATTTTTTTCCATCCCTTTGGCTTGAGTCTGTATGAGTCCTTGTGGGTTAGATGTATTTCCTGGAGACACAAATACTGGGTTGTATTTTTTCATCCATTCAGCCAGCCTGTGTCTCTTGAGGGGGACATTCAGACCGTTCACGTTGATTGATAGAATTGATATGTGGGCTGCTGTTCTGTTCATCGTGTTGGGTAGCACCTTATTGCTTTGTTTTACCTCTTGTGCTATTATTTTGTATGAGGTCTGGGCTTCAGCTTTTGGGTGATTTTACACTAGTGGGTATCTATTGTGCTTATCCATGTACAATGCGATTCTGAGTATTTCCTTCATTGCAGGTCTGGTCTTGACAAATTGCCTTAGTGTTTGCTTATCTGGAAAAGTCTTTATTTCTCCTTAATATATGAAACTTAGTTTTTGCAGGATATCAAATTCTAGGCTGGCAGTTGTTCTGTTTAAGAAGACTGCAGATGGGGCCACAATCTCTTCTGGCTTGTAAGGTCTCCATTGAGAAGTCTGCAGTTAGACTGATGGGTTTTTCTTTGTAAGTTACTTGGTATTTTCACCTCATGACTCACAGGAGCTCCTCCTTCATGTTGACTTTGGCCAGTCTGATGAGTATGTGTCTTGGTGATTGCCTCTTTGTAATGAATCTCCCAGGTGTTCATTGAGCTTCTTGTACCTGGATGTCTAAATCTTTAGCAAGACCAGAGAAGTTTTCCTTAATTATTCCCTCAAACAAGTTTTCTAGCCCATGTGTGTTTTCTTCTTCACCCTCAGGGATGCCTATTATTCTTATATTTGACTGTTTTATATAATTCCATATTTCTCATAGGCTTTGTTCATTCCTCTTAATTTTCTGTTCTTTATTTTTGACTGACTGCATTAATTCAAAAGACTTGTCTTCAAGCTATAAGATTCTTTCTTCTGCCTGGTCTAGTGTATTCCTAAAACTTTCCACTGTGTTTTGTATTTCCTTAAATGAAGTTTTCATTTCCAGAAGTTCTATTTGGGTATTTTTTCTTAATATGTCAATTTATTTAGTGAAGTTTTCATTCATTTCCTAAATTGTTTTTCTGGTTTGAGTTGGTTTTCCAGTTTCTGTTGGATTTCACTGAGCTTCCTTACAATCTATATTTGTAATTATTTATTTGACATTTCAGTATTTTCATTTTGGTTGGTGTCCATTGCTAGAGAGCTGGTGTTCCCTTTTGGGGGCATCCTTTCACTCTGATTTTTCATACTTTCAGAGTACTTTTGCTAATTCTTTCTCATCTTGGGTAGCTGTCACTTCTATTTTTTGACTTTCTTTTGTCTAGATGGGGCTTTTTTCCCCTTCTCCCCTCACTTGTAAGTGAGTATCTGTAGCATATGTTGGGTAAGAACCTTGGGCTTTGCTTGTGGATACTTTGATGGGGTTCTAGGTTCTGGATGGATGCCTTGGTTATAGATATCCTTAGTGTGGTGGTTTTCTCAGTTGCTAGTTGTTTGTAGGCTATAGCAGTGGTGAGCTACGTGTGTGGGCAGATTCCCTGTCTCTCTTTGATGAGGGAGGATAGAAGTCTTTGAGATCCTTTCTCTTTCCCCAGCCCTGTGGTCTTCTTAACAGTTTGAATTTTATTGGCATGCCCACTTTAATCTCTGAGACAGTAGGTGGTGCTTGTGAGTAAGAATCAACCACATCCTATATGACTGAGTCAGTAAATGCTGTAAAGGGCTGTGCAAAGTAACCTCCCTGTCAGTAGATGGCACTTGCCAGAAGAGACAAGCTGCACTATCATTTTTGGAATCTGTGCCTGGCTCTACCTCCTCAGGAGAAGCACTTTAATGCCCCAGGTGGGGAGTGGGGTCCTGGACCTTCTAGGTGAGTCTTCATTCTCTACGACAGAAGAGGCGGGTGGGGGAGTGAGGCTGGGTGGGGCTGGATTGGGTGAGCCTACCCTCAGACTGCATGAAAGCTGGTAACATAGCTGTTTCAGTGGGGGGGGGGGTCAGAGATCCACCCCGAGGCTTCTGGGGAGAGCTTCCAGGGAGGGGCTGAGATGGCCCCACCCAGCCAGAAAGTCTGCTTGTGGAGGTGGGGGCTGTCTGAGTTCCACAATCTGGCTGTCAAGAGCAGGTTTCACTCTTCTCCCCCTCCCCTGGTCTTCAGTCTCCCTCTGGTGTCTGCCAGTAGGCAGGAGCTCAAACTAGCTGAGCTCTCCCATGATGGCACTGTGGGCTGGGAGCTTCCAGCTCCAGGATTCCAGCCTGAACTGAAAGCACAGCTTTCCTGTGGGGGGAGGGGTGCTCCATGAGTGTGCCATGGCTGGGATCCACATTGCACTCCCTTTTCAGTTTTGCCCACCCAGGCTCCCTCACCTCCCAAGATTAGTTCACAAATCTCCCCTCTGTGCCTATGAGCAACATGATCCAGTCCTGGGGGTATGGGATCTGGCCTGCAGACCTGTGCCTGAATCCCCAAAGATCAATCCCTTCCCATGCCAGGGAGAAGTGTGCTGGCCCCAAGTTGCCTATGGGGTGCTCAAGCAGTTTTGACATCCCTCTGCTTTGGGGTGTGCCCTGCTCTGATGGAACAACTGAGCAGGCAGCACTGGGGAGGGCCAGTGAGCAGGGAGCTCACAGTCTGAGCACCCCTTCGTACTCTGCAGGTCTTTAAGAGGAAAGGTTTGAGCCCCACTCTCTGTGGAAGCCCCCACAGAGGGGAGGCAGCAGCTCCTGAGAGCCCTGGCTCAAGAGTCTTTCTTGGCAGCTGTGGGTGGGTGAGGGGCAGGGAAGGAAAAGAGTCTGAATTGAAGAAAGCTAGCACTCTGGTCATCTCTGACCCTCTCTCCAGAAGGAAGCTTACCTAGAATGTCCAGGCTCGGGGGTCACACGGAGCCCCCAGGACCCACCGGCTCCCTGTGGCTCCTGTAGTCTAGGCCAGCATTGGGAAATCTTTGTGTGAGAATGAGCAAGACAAAAAATGCAGGGCTGAAGCCCCATGGGGAGGACACAGATGCATGGTGGATGGAGAAGCAATTTGACACCTGCCATCCCAGCTCAGGTCTGTGGTGACAGGAAGCAAACTCAAGGGAGCTGGCAGCCTGGTGTTTTGTCCTCAAGAAGCTCCCAGTTCACTGGTGGCATTAGCTTTGGGGCTCCTGAGTGTAGAAAGGCTCTCCCACAGCCCAGGAGCCTGCTAACTGCCAGGGATGTGGGGGAGGGAGAAACCGCTCCACCTACCCTTTTCTCTGAACTCTAAGCCTCTCAGGGGTTGGCCTCTGCCTGTATTTTGCTCCTTCTTGTTCTGCTCCTCAACTTTTTCCTGTGGAATCTCTTATAGGTTCTGACACTTTTCCCTCGCAATTACACCTGATCTATGTTTGTTTATTTGTTTTCTCTTTTTCATCCAAAACTTTTCCTTCTTTCTGAGATGAACTGGCAGCTGGTGTCTCTGGTCAGCCATCTTGTCTCTAAGTCCCAATTTATCTTTTATCTTTTTATTTATTCATTTATTTATTTATTTTGGTAGATTGTGCTTTTGGTGTTGTATCTAAGAAATCTTTTGTCTCTCTCAAGGTTATAAGTATTTTCTCCTATATTTTCTCCTAGAAGTTTGATAATTTTAAGGTTTACATTTTAGATATATGATCCACTTTGAGTTAATTTTTGTGTATTTTGTGAGGTGTGAAATGAAGTTCTTTTTTTGCACGTGGATATCTAATTGTTCCGACACCATTTGTTGAAGACCATCCTACCTCCATGGAATTGCCTTTGCACTGTTTATATGTGAGTCTATTAGTGGGCACTCTCTTCTGTTCTGATGATCTCTTTATCTCTATGCTAATAACACACTGTCATGGTTACTGTAGCTTTATAATGAATCTTGAAGTCAGGTAGTATAAGTCCTTTAATTTTGTTTTTCTTCAAAGTTGTCTTAGCTATGCTAGATCCATTATCATTTCTTTAGTTTTTAGTTATTGAGGAATACAGTTATAAAACAGCATCTAGAAATCTAAAAATAATTTAAAGTTAAAAATTTCTATAGAGTTGTATGGAAATATCCTGTAATGTAGCTTCATTGGGAAGTGAGGCACTCTGGGCATTGGATTCCATGTGGTTAATCAAAAATGGCTGCATATACCTTGCTTGGATTGCCAATTTTCAAAAAAAATTAGAGTGTAATAATTTATACTAGAATTGTGTTGGCCATGATTACAATTTTCATTGATGTTTCAGAAAATACTTCGCACCCTAGAGTATCTTGGTTATTCTGAGCACTAGTTGTCATTGTGCTAGCAAAGTGGGAGAATTACTGATTAAAGAGAATTATTATCTGTATAGTGTTTACTTTTGATTTGTCAAATATCTTTCTTCAAACATCAGAAGTGTTTTATTTCACAGTGATATGCAAAGCTGGTGTCTGTCTCTCTGTAAAGCATACCCATGTTTACTTGATGTCTGCTGGGCAGTGAGGGATCGCTAGCCTGAGTGTGGTAGCCACCACTGTCACTGTGTGATGTTGAGCAAATTACTTACCCTCTTTGGGCTTCAGTTTCATCATTTCTAAAATGAGAGATTTGGACTAGTTTGGACTAGGACCTCGAGTGGCCCATTCAATTCTAAATTTTTTTGCCTCTTTTTTAGTGTCCTTATTCACTTAAAATCATAACTCCTTTAAAAACAACAAAACAAAAACTATTAATGGCAAAAAGCGCTGTGATGAGTGAAAGCGGAAGCTCTTTCAGGCAGGAAGTGGGAGTCTTTTAATGCACCACAGATTGCCTAACAGCTCTGCATGACTTTACTTTTAACCATGGCCAACACTGAGCAATTAAGATGGCGTTTATTGTCCCTGGGGCTGTGGTATTTTGCCTTCTGTGAACCGCCACCCCCCCACCCCCCCCGCCCCATATTCTGAGAAGGAAAAGAATTGCTTCCAAGCCCAGGCAATTCCAAAGGTTCAGAGAGCTCTTGAGTTGGCAGGTTAGATTTTCAAATATATCTCCAAAGCAAATGGTATTGAAACCAAGAGGACTTTCAATATCTTCATCATTTTTCCTACGCCAGGCCACAGCAGAGCTACTCTGGTCATATTCTACATGATCACTGCTGTAGTAATAGAATGGGAAGCTGAGAGAGCCAGAAATTTACTGGGAAAGCAGAATATAGACATGAATGAAAAATAATGTAAGGGAACATTAATTGAGCACTTACTGTGTGCCAGGTGCTGTACCAAGCACTTCTCATACATTATATCATTTAATCCTCACAACAGTCTTGGAAGCTAGGCATTAATTGTCTCCTTACAAATGAGGAAATGATGCCCAGAGAGTTTATGTTACTTGCCCAAGGTCACACAGTAGTAAGTGGCAGGGCTGGTCTTCAAAAATCCATGTTTCCATCTAGAGCTTAAACTCACTAACTGCATCAGAGACTAGCTCTCATAACCTAGCCAGCACATTTAGACAGTAATCAAATTTGTAGTGTGAATTATAAGATCTAAACCAAGAATAACAAGTACTGATGGGTCACTTTTGGGTAGACTGGATGGAAGAAAGAATTCATGGAGAAGGTATCCTGAAGAAATTGTTTTAAGTTATATTTTGAAGTGAAGGACACGAATTGGCCTAGGGAGAAAGATGAGTTTATGCTGAGGAGATGGACCGTATGAGGCTGTGAAGATACAAATGAACAAATTATGTGTTCAGGAAGCAACATAAAGACTTACTCATTGCAGCGTAATAGCCAGAAATAAAGCTGATGTAATAAGAGTGAACATCCAAGAGGTTTCACTTTATTATGATCGGACTGGAGATCCACTCTCCATTCTTAAGCAAGGGGAGGAATATAATTAACATTGTCTTTGATTTTACAATTTATCCTGCAATTCATGTGGGGTAAATATGAGCTCTGAGCACATCAGGGAAGATCAAGAGAAAATTTCTTAGCAAAACCTATTTGATATTCAACAAATTATCTTCAGGAGTGCAATATAGCTCACCTCACTAAGGTCCTACAGCCTTACAAATGCAATGACAAGGTATTTAGGCCCTTAAATTAAGAGGCCCGAATGCAAATTTTACATAATTTGCAGAAATAGAAGTGACTAGTCCACTGCAGTTAAGCTAACAGTACGCTCCTTTTTTGGCCCATCATTACTGGCATTGTGCAGTATTCATAAAAGGAACACAGAAGAGTTATAGATTAAAGTCAGGGCTGGGCAAATAGAAATCTCTCAACAATATGTATTAAATTGAGTTGAATTGAAATCCACTTTCAGATAGCAATTGTGGCTCCTGAGTGAGGGCTAATGTATTTGGTGAATTATAGTTGGGTCTCTTCCATTATAAATCCACAAATGCCAACTTAATGTCTGTTCATATTTTCTAAACTGTTTTCTCTCTCTCTTTCTCCAGTTCCAGAGACCTAATGACTTCTCACCCCCTTTTCGCTTTGGGACTGTGCCCAATGGCAGCACAGAGAGGAACATTCGCAATAACTACGCAGAAATGCATGCCTACATGGGAAAGTTCAACCAGAGAGGTGTAGATGATGCATTGCTCTCCTTGAAAACAGGGTAAGAACTTCTTCCAAGCTCAGAGTCCTTCACATGTTTCTCACATTTATTATATGTATATTGAATCAGAGGTACCAGTATGGCATGCTTGGTGCCAGAAAAGGTTAAATCAAAGAAGACTTCATTTGCTCTTTATGGATTTCCAAGTTAAATTTGATGGTATAATTCAGGCCAGTATACAAAGATTCCTATGCTATTATTTATTTCTATGTGTATTTTTTATGAATTATTTTCTATTTGTGTTACTGTAACCATAAAACAGAAATGATATGGATGTAAAAGTAGGAGGGAAGAGTCCAGGGTGAGGTTCACATGTTACATACAAAATAAAGACCTTTTGTCAGAAGAGGTGAAAATGACGGTTCTGGTGTCTTAGGAACAAGGGAGAAATAAAAGGAAAAACATGTAAAAGTGTTTAGAAGAATGTGTCAACGGATTTCCAATTTCAGGTTTTGTTGGCATTCTTTGTGATCCAGCTCTGTACTCTAGGGAGTGTTTGTTTACTCAGAGGAGTTTGTGAACTACAAATGTGTTGGCTTGCACAGTCCCAGCCACACTGTCCCTTTGTTGATCTGGGCTTCAGAACCTACAGCTGTGGAATATGATAGATAATTGCACGTTATACATGCTGGCATTTGGGGGCCTAGACGGTCTTGTAGCATTTCCTTTGTTGTATGGTAGCCAGCAGCATTTGGGCCCCCTCTCAACACCCCTGCAGCTCCAGGCCTAGAAGAGCCACCTAGACACATGGTTACTTAAAATCCTGTTAGATTCCATCTTACCACCATAAATAAAGTCACAGGAGATTTCAGAAGATGGGATTTGAGCTTGAGGGTAGGACCACTTTTGGCAGTCTGACCCCTTGTGCACCCACAGTTCTCAATCATATCAGAGCTTTCTATAGGGTTCCTTTTATAAAATGTTCTGTGTCTTATCATGTCAGAAGGGCTTGTTTTTTATTCTGAAGGAGGAACAAAACTATTTAAGCATGCATCACCTCCTTCACTTTCATAGGTTTTCTTTCTCATAGACCTCGCTATTACTTGCATGGCTGTATCTGAATTACTTCCTCTGCCTTTGATGGGTTTCACTGTTGGTTTTAAATATTGATTCATGCCTTCCTATCCCTACTCCTGGCATTCCTCCCTTCCTGTATATTCCTTCCTTGCAAAGAGCAATACATGAAATGAGGTTCTCCTATGTTCAGGAATTTGAGACATCTGAGTTCTTCTAGATGTTGCTTTCTCTTGTAATGTCAAACTTTTGCTCTCACACAAGCCTGTGCCACCACCATCCCAACCCCTCACCTCTATCCTTGTGCTGCATAACAGAATATTGGAACATTTCTGACCACAAAAATAGCATTGCACGTCTATTGGAACACATACACCTACACTTCTCCCCACTCTGGACTGTAATGAACTGAGAAATGAAAAATGTTATATAAATCTAACCCATGCTATTTGTTGCTACCGTTGTGGTGGTTACTTTTCATTATTTCTGTTATTATTTTTATTGATTCCTTTTTACTCCCTCTCCTTTTCAGACACAGTTTATGAGTTGGCTTCAGGCCCAACTTACATTTTCATCATTCCCAGTGGGAGGGAAAGAACTCCTCTTTTCAACCTGAAATCTCATAAAGAACAGCCTGGGATTTAAGCTTTAGATTCTGGCAGAGTTCCAACTTAAACCTTACTTTGAACCAGTTCTCCCAATAGTTTGCTGGAACCCTCCTGCTTCATGTTAATGGCCCCATAGGTAGTTTTGTTCTGAAATTCCTCCGTTGAATTTTGTTTGTTTGCTTTCTTCTTGCACAGGAAACTGGATGCCTTCATCTATGACGCAGCAGTGCTGAACTACATGGCAGGCAGAGATGAAGGCTGCAAGCTGGTGACCATTGGCAGCGGGAAGGTCTTTGCCTCCACTGGTTATGGCATCGCCATCCAGAAAGACTCTGGGTGGAAGCGCCAGGTGGACCTTGCCATCCTGCAGCTCTTTGGAGATGGTGAGTTAAAGAAAGGGAAAAGTGCCCATTTGTCTTCTACCAACTCCCAGTACAAAACACCAACCTTTTCTCCGTCTCTGTATCTTTAGCATGTGCATGTCCAGAAAAGCATTTCACAGTGTATTGTAAAGTTTGGGGGGTATATATTAGTTTCCTTATTGCTGCCATAACAAAGAACCACAAACCAAGAGGCTTAAACAATGGAATGTCTTGTCTCACAGTTCTGGGGGCTGGATGTCTGAAATCAAAGTTTCTGCAGGGTTGGTTCCTTCTGGGGGTTTTGAGAGAGAATCTTTTCATGCCTCCCCCCCCTGGCGTCTGGTGGTTTGCTTTGTAATCTTTGGCATTACTTATCTTGTAGAAGCATCACCCCAATCTCTGCCTTCATGCTCACTTGGTGTGCTACCTGTATGCATATTTTCCCTCTGTACCTGTCTGTGTCTGAGTTTCCCTTTATCTTAACAATACCCGTCATATTGGATTAGAGGCCCACGCTACTCCAGGATGACTTCATTTTAACTAATTGCATCTGCAATGGTCCTATTGCCAAATAAAGTCACATCTTGAGGTGCCGGGGATTAGGACTTCAATGTATGGGTTTTAGGGGGATATTATAACATCTTTCAACCCATAACAGGGTGAAAGATGAGGGGAGAGGATTAACGTAGCTTGTCAAGGAGGTATGTTTCTGGGTTGCAGGCTATAATCAAACCTTCAGGGATAAATGAAGAAAGGCTGGTATTAAGTGTTCCAACCAATCATCTCACATGTGGCCAACATAGTAGATTGAACTGTGGAAGGTCTCTGCTCTTTATGTGCCCAGAGAAAGGGCAAAGAAATAAGCTCGTGACCCTCTACTCATTCTTCCCTCTCTTCTGTCATGCTCTCTCGGCTGCAAGAGGCAGGACTAGACAGCCTCAGAGGCAGACACCATCAGCTACTCCCCAGTGTCATCCTGGTGCTGACTGAGCAGCCAACTTGATTTGGGAAAATCTCATCTCCTATTTCATTATACTCCTGTCTTCTGCATCCCTCTTCACTTTGCTGTCCAAAGTACTGACTCTTTCTGTTAGCCTCACACAATCTAATCCAGTTACGGATGAGCAGCCTGACTCCACTTGGCTCCACCGGCCATGAGCCAAGTGGCTCTCTAAATTGTGTCTGCAGAAGCATTGCTGTTAGGGATGAGATCAGAAGCAGACAACCACAGGTGGATTTTCAGACTCCAGGTGAAGTGGGCTGCTCCACTAGTTAGGAGAATCATAGTTTGATCAAAGAAATCAGTAAAAAATGATTGGATTAACATTGGAAAGAGGAGGGCATCCTGGCTGGAGTGTTAACAAGCCACATTGGTATAAGAATTTCTGTAATTTTAGTGTAGCTGTCACTTGAAGGCAATAACAGAGCCTATACCTATCAGGAGGGGCAGCAGCAGAGATGATGTGCAAAAGTTACCAAAGCTTTAGTCAGATGATGCCAACAAAGTTCAGATTTTTAACCAAACTGAAACTATTGGAATGGGCAATTTTCTTCATGAGGTTTTCAGGATTTTGCTTGTCTATGATGGGATGCATTCTGGCACACAGGGTTTCTTTTATTTTTCTTTTGCCTGGGATTTGTATCTTTCTACTTCCTAGTATCTAGCAAAGGGAATAAAGGTTATTGAAATCTTACATGAATTGAAGTAATCAAAGCATCCTTAAATAATATTAAAAGGAGGCAGGTTTGAATTTGGTGGTCTAATTTTATCCAACTCATTCCTCTTTGCTCTTTATATTTATGTTTTCCTCTACACTGGAGATCAGCAAATCTGAGGGGCCCTAGGGAATTAATCAATCTCTCTCTGTCTCTCCTCTCCCTACCCAATCTAGCTTTGCACAATTTTAAGAGCAATTTTCGGAATCATTTGTTTGATTATGTTATTCCCCACTGTCTATAAAATAAAGTGCAGAGCACTGAGTCTGATACTCAGGTCCTCAGCACTCTTGCATCAATCTTTTTTATTCCACTGTTTTGCTTACTGTTATTCCGTTTGAACTGTTCTGCATGCCTTTCCCTGAACAAGCCTTGTGTTTCCCCATTGATCATGCTATTCCTGCTGCCTAGATTGCCCTTTTGCACAATGTAAATTAAAATTCACCCATCCACCATGCCCACCTCCAAGTCCACAATTCATGAAAACCCACTAGCCATGCCATCTGCAGAATTACTCTCGCTACTTTGAACTCCTGTTACCTGCATGTAGCTTGTCGTATTGGTTATTTACATACCCACTTATGCTGGACAGCAGAAGCAACATCTCATGTCTTTGTATCACCTACAGTACTCACATTAAGTCTTCACTGAATACTTATATAACGGTATTAACAAAATTACTGTTATCTTTCTCTGTTTATTTTCTTTCTTTTTGTCTCCTTGTCTCTTTCTCTGTGTATATGTTTTTCTCCATCTTTCCCAACACCCCTCTTTCCCCCTTTTCTCTACTCTTCTTGTCTCTGTTTTCCTTCTCTGTTCTGTCTCCAGGGGAGATGGAAGAGCTAGAAGCCCTCTGGCTCACTGGCATTTGCCACAATGAGAAGAATGAGGTCATGAGCAGCCAGCTGGACATCGACAATATGGCAGGAGTCTTCTATATGTTGGGGGCAGCCATGGCGCTCAGCCTTATCACCTTCATCTGTGAACACCTTTTCTACTGGCAGTTCCGGCATTGCTTTATGGGTGTCTGTTCTGGCAAGCCTGGCATGGTCTTCTCCATCAGCAGAGTAAGTGCTTTGATTTAAATGTCTACAGCTTGTTAAAGACAGCTCAGCCTAGCACTGTGTAAGGCAGAGAGACCCAAGAGGGCACTAACTCCAGTCTTACGTTGTGAAAGCAAGAAACCACTGCACGTGCATTTCCCCAGGAGTCTGTATGATGTAATTTCGAGTGGCTCAAAAACATGGGTGGTACTATATTTCCTTCAGAAACAGCTTTCTGTGTGAGACATGGGCATTCAGTTCTCTGTAAAAACTGGCAGATCTATCAAAATGGAAAATTTGGCTTTTTACCCATTGCCTTTCATCACCATTAGTTAATTCTATATAGGCTGCATTAATCATTTAATGCTTTTGAATAATGAAATGTTACATATTTCTCTTATTCTAACATACACAAAGGTATGTTATTATTGGTGATTTCAAGGTTCCACTCTGTGTTTTAGCCATGTTGTGGGTTATGAGGAGTTAAAGAGCTTAACAGAATCTTCAGAAATAAGTTCTGACTCATAAGAAATTTACATTCCAGAAACTTCTTTAATTGGAGCAAGAGCATAACGCTTAGGTCATTCATTATTCAGGTCTCTCTTCTTCATTTCTAGTGCAAAGTTAGACATTAGGAACACAGTTTTGTATATGAACAGAAGGTCACAGGGAGGAGTTTCTTTAAAAAAAAAAAAAAGTGGGCTTCTTTTGATTTTGTTAATGAAGTTGTGAGACTCATTCATGAGAGATGAACTCAAATATTCTTTAAGAATTGAGATCCACAATCCATATATGTATGATCAACTTCAACTCAAATGGAGTTATGTAAGAAAATGGATTTCTCATTAAATTGTTTCATCATGTGATCATTTTCCTATAGCATTTTACTACTAGAGAACAATGTCTCCATTTGCTCTCTGGCTGTGAGTTGATTCAGGCCATCGAGTGGCATCAGGGCAGGCAGGTGGAACTGTGGCAGTTGTGGTCCCTGAGCCAGGTTGTCCCACTGTGTAGCCCTTTCCTAAGGTCTCAGGTAGTTGCCAGAAGCAACGGGAGCTAGTGACCTGTAATAGAAATCCCACTTATAACCCTTTGACACAATTAATGCCTCCATAGAGGAAAAATGCTTGGCATTTTCTCCTAGCCTTGATCCAGAAGGGTTAGAAGGAAGGACTAGGAAAGCACCTAGAGTATTCACAACTAAAAGATCTATCTTGCTGATGCCCTGTGGGACAATGAAGCTCACCTCCTCTAAACCTCTCTAGTCCCATCCCCATCCACTGGGACAATTTCCCTTTCCAAACTAATCCCCTTTGTTGTAAAGACACAATACAAACAACCTCTTCTTTAAATACCTTCTCTTGCCCCAGAGAAAATTCCACTTTTCCCAAGGCAGGGAGCAAGATGTGAGCGGTAGGATGGCTTGACTTTAGAACTGAACATACTGAGCCCTCCAGGAACCCAACCCATTTCCCCCCCCCACGGTGTTCCTCAAAGCCCTGCCCAAGGAGCTATAGCAGGGAGTGCTGGATCAATACTAATTTGTTAAGACATTAATTATTTATGATAATATTAAGTGAGTGAGAAAGTACAAGAAGGAAAATAGGAGCCAAAGAAAGAACAAAGGAGAGAATTCAACAAGGGAGTTATTTATTCCTATTTAGTACTGGGTATTTGTCCCAATTCTTCCCTCCCACAGTGTAGAACACAGCAGGAAAAAAATCCTTCTTTGACCCCAGGGCTTCCTAATTCTCTCTCTCTCTGAATTTTGTTCACGCTTGGCTCAAGAAGAGAATTGCTCAGCTGTTATTTGGTGACCAAAATTCTAAAAGCTGCTCAAAATTTGTCAGAGCTGGGAAAGAGGGGCAATTGGAAGCTACTGAGCTCCCCTGTGTTTTGCTGCCGGCCAAGAGTGGCCAGCCAGGGCAGAACAACCTCAGGATCTATTGCCATTTACTTCCGGAAGGCTGACAGTATTTTTTGCTATGGATTGATATCCTGGCCTCATTTTTAAGATGTAAAAATCAGGGCACAGAAAGGAAAACAAAGGTAAGTCAGCGGTGGAGTTGAGGCAGGAAGACTGTGTGTTGCAATTCTATTCTATTAGCTCCAGTTGCTTGGTAAGGCCACGCCACCCTCTTTCATGGCCAGATCACCGACTTCAGCTCATAACGTGAAACTCGCTACATTCAGGTATCTAAAGCAGGCAAGCTTCTAGCCACATCTTTCTGTGAGTATATAAGGCTGTCTGCTTCATGTTTTCCCTTACTTTTCCTTAGGCAGTTGGGCAGTTAGTGGTGAAAATATTCGTTATGGTCACCCTTTGCCTCTCTGGAGACCTGATCCGTCCCCTCCTGTTCTTGCTTCAGGGCATCTACAGCTGCATCCACGGCGTGGCTATCGAGGAGCGCCAGTCCGTGATGAACTCCCCCACCGCGACCATGAACAACACGCACTCCAACATCCTGCGCCTGCTGCGCACGGCCAAGAACATGGCTAACCTGTCCGGGGTGAACGGCTCACCGCAGAGCGCCCTGGACTTCATCCGCCGCGAGTCGTCGGTCTACGACATCTCCGAGCACCGCCGCAGCTTCACGCACTCCGACTGCAAATCCTACAACAACCCGCCCTGCGAGGAGAACCTCTTCAGCGACTACATCAGCGAGGTGGAGAGAACGTTCGGTAACCTGCAGCTGAAGGACAGCAACGTGTACCAAGATCACTATCACCATCACCACCGGCCGCACAGCATCGGCAGCGCCAGCTCCATCGACGGGCTCTACGACTGTGACAACCCACCCTTCACCACCCAGCCGAGGTCCATCGGCAAGAAGCCCCTGGACATTGGCCTGCCCTCCTCCAAACACAGCCAGCTAAGTGACCTGTACGGCAAATTCTCCTTCAAGAGCGACCGCTACAGCGGCCACGACGACTTGATCCGCTCCGACGTGTCCGACATCTCCACCCACACCGTCACCTACGGGAACATCGAGGGCAACGCGGCCAAGCGGCGCAAGCAGCAGTACAAGGACAGCCTGAAGAAGCGGCCGGCCTCGGCCAAGTCCCGCCGGGAGTTCGACGAGATCGAGCTGGCCTACCGCCGCCGGCCGCCGCGCTCCCCCGACCACAAGCGCTACTTTAGGGACAAGGAGGGGCTGCGGGACTTCTACCTGGACCAGTTCCGAACCAAGGAGAACTCGCCGCACTGGGAGCACGTGGACCTGACCGACATCTACAAGGAGCGCAGCGACGACTTCAAGCGCGACTCGGTCAGCGGGGGAGGGCCCTGTACCAACAGGTCCCACCTCAAGCACCCGGCGGGCGACAAACACGGCGTGGTCGGCGGGGTCCCGGCGCCCTGGGAGAAGAACCTGACCAACGTGGAGTGGGAGGAGCGCGCCGGGGGCAACTTCTGCCGCAGCTGCCCCTCCAAGCTGCACAACTACTCGGCGGCGGCGGCGCCGGGGCAGAACTCGGGCCGGCAGGCGTGCATCCGCTGCGAGGCGTGCAAGAAGGCGGGGAACCTGTACGACATCAGCGAGGACAACTCCCTGCAGGAGCTGGACCAGCCGGCGGCCCCGGTGGCGGCGACGTCAAACGCCTCCACCGCCAAGTACCCGCAGAGCCCGACTAATTCCAAGGCCCAGAAGAAGAACCGGAACAAGCTGCGGCGGCAGCACTCGTACGACACCTTCGTGGACCTGCAGAAGGAAGAAGCCGCCCTGGCCCCGCGCAGCGTGAGCCTGAAAGACAAGGGCCGTTTCATGGATGGGAGCCCCTACGCGCACATGTTTGAGATGCCAGCCGGCGAGAGCACCTTTGCCAACAACAAGCCCTCAGCGCCCACGGCCGGGCACCACCACCACAACAACCCCGGCGGCGGCGGCGGCAGCGGCGGCTACATGCTCAGCAAGTCGCTCTACCCTGACCGGGTCACGCAAAACCCTTTCATCCCCACTTTTGGGGATGACCAGTGCTTGCTCCATGGCAGCAAATCCTACTTCTTCAGGCAGCCCACGGTGGCGGGGGCATCGAAAGCCAGGCCGGACTTCCGGGCCCTTGTCACCAACAAGCCGGTGGTCTCGGCCCTTCATGGGGCTGTGCCAGGCCGTTTCCAGAAGGACATCTGTATAGGGAACCAGTCCAACCCCTGTGTGCCTAACAACAAAAACCCCAGGGCTTTCAATGGCTCCAGCAATGGGCATGTTTATGAGAAACTTTCTAGTATTGAGTCTGATGTCTGAGTGAGGGAAGAGAGGTTAAGGTGGGTATGGGAGGGTAAGGCTGGGTCGTGTGGCGCGCATGACACGGAGGGTGACGGGGGTGAACTTGGTTCCCATTTGATCCTTTCTTGTTGTTTTAATTTATTTATGGGATCCTGGAGTTCTGGTTCCTGCGGAGGGCAACCCTGGTGACCAGCACCATCTCTCCTCCTCCTCCCAGTTCTCTCCTCCTTCCCCCATCTGTCAGCCCTTCCTGTTCCCATGATGCGACGCAATCGGCCCTCCCAGCAGGGGAGGCCGGAGTGGAAAAAGGAGGTGCTGCATGCGGGCTTCCTCCTAGCAGGCAAGAGCTCCTTGCCACCCACTTTGAGTGAAGCTAGGAGAACCAAAGGAGGCCACCTGAGCACAGAGGTAGCTTTTCCCCAACTGATCTTGTCGTTGAGGTGAGGAAGCAAAAGCATTCTAGTGAGACCATGTAGCATACTGCTTGTGATTGAAAAGAGGCTTGGGCAACTCTCGTTGCTTAGATGGTATCAGTCTTGGGATCACGTGCCAAGCAGAGGGTGCCAGGCCATGTTTATATATAAGCCAAAAAAAGTTTGCTTCTACTCCATGAGACTCATTAGTGGTTAGCTGGAATGAACAGTCACTGGTGGATGGGTGGATTATTAAACTGGAAAGAACATATAATAGTGTTCCATGGTGCATTAGAGGCAAGAGCAGGTGGATCGTGTGTGCGTGTGTAGCCATGTACACTTGCACACACGTGTAGTCAGGTGCTTCTAAATGTAGAGAAGGCAACCTTGACTCTTGCAACGTCCCTAAGCAATGTGCTTGCTTTGGCTTATATACAAACAGAGATGGTCACATGTTACCTGAATTTGGGCTGTCTCCCCTTCACCCTTCCTGAATGAGGAGAAAGGAAGTTCTTGACGAAGAAGATTCTGTGGTCTAGACAAGGAAGGTGGTAAGCAGTCCTGCAAGAGCAGGTACAACAGTGATTCCTCAGTGATTGCCAATAGTTGCAACCAGTTTGGGCCAAGAACTTTCCAGGAAGGCTAAAGGGAGACAGAAGCAGCCATAATTATTTTGCCCACACTTGGGAGCGAAAGATTCTATAAAGTTCTCTTGAGCTTTTAGACCCTCAACGGGCCAAGGTTTGGGGAGGAGCTAGGTGAGGCTTTGAAGAAGAGGAGTCGTTTATGGTAGGGTAAGTGAGAGAGGGGGATGTTTTCAATGCTTTGATCCCTTCTTACTTAACCTGAAGCTAGAAGAGCAGGCTTCTTCCCCAGAACTGATTACAACTGTTATGGAACAGACAGCTGTGAGAAACGAGCTCGGCTTTGTGAGTGCAGCTCAGGAGGTGCAGAGAAGGGAAGAGACTTGGAAGAGGGGAAGGGAGGCGGGGAGGGACTCTCCACCACCCCTTTGGGCTTGGCTCCCCGGGAATGTGACTTGAGCCCAGAGTGAACACTCTTGGTAGAGGCCCTTTCACTTTCCTGCAACACCTCCTTTCCCTCTCAGATTGTACCATTCAAGAATAAAAAAAAAATATGTATAGAACTCCAGGGATGAGGGTACTGGCATGCATGATGCCCCCTTCACTTAAAGTTGGAAAATGGAGAAGGGAAATGAATATTTGTCACTGCTGGTCCCAAAACTTGGGGTAGGGCTGTTCCGTGGGTCGGTTCCACTGTCCTGCCATCCTCCCCTGCACAGGGTGGCGTCCAAAGAGCCCCGGGTCTGTTTGGAAGCTTGACCGCAGGACCGCCATGTTGCACACAGGACACACAAACCAGAAAGGTGCTCATCCTCCTCTGGAAGGAAGCTGCCATGTCTCTTCAAGTCACACCCTCCAGGGCTGCTCTTTGCCTTCCCGTTTGCCCTGACTCGAGACCCTTCCTCATCCCCGCCCCTGACTGCTGCCCTCACCCTCCTCCTTGGTTTTTACCTCAGTATCTTTCATTTTAAAGCCAACCGAAGGCCTTGCAAAGCTCTGTTTTCTTTCCGAATTGAACGTGGGGGCAAGGGGCTGAACCTCTCACAGCTTTGCGGAGAGGGGCACGAGTGCTTTACCTTAGATTCAAGGAGAGACTTTGGGAGAGGACAGAGGGCGTGAGGCTTCTCCAGGAGGAAGGCGGCGAAGGGCCATCTAAACATCGCTTCGCCCCGACTCTGTCCGGGGGTCAGGGGCTCATCCCCTCATCTTCCTCTTACCTCACCCCTTTAAAATAAAAAAAAAAAAAAAACCAAACCAACTAACCTAGCGAACAGCAATCTAGAACCAAGGGGGCTTTTTCGGTCTCCACTGGCGACAGAAATCAAGATGGTGTTTATTTCATATGTAAATATTTTGTTTTCTAATTAATTTTGTATAGGTAAAGTGTTCTCTTGTGAGTATTCAGGGTGTTGGGCTGGAGGGAGTGGGGTGGGGATGGGAAGGAGGGCGAAAGTGTTTTGTTATGGGTTTTCATTTTCCATCGGGGGAAATTGTTTTGTACGGATCGTGCTTCAGGGTGTCTGGAAAAGCGGATGTGAATGGAGGCCACTTTGGTGAAAAAGCCAGGGGAAAGGGGTTTGTGTCCACACCCCCCCTCCCCATAGCAGTCTTCTCACTGGTTGGTGAGAAATGTCAGTGCGCTTTTACCTGGGCTTCACGGAGGGTCCAATCTGGCTCTAAGCAAGCCCCAGGTCTAACTCCTATCTTCTAGGTAGACCATAAGGGCCATGCAAAGACAGGCTGGTGGCACCATATTCCCTGCGTCAGTACCTAGGGCAGCAAAGATTCCCAAAAGGGCTTAGAATTGAGGTCACATTAAACTCCCATTCTTGGTGTGGCTGAGAGGTTTCAGGAAGTTCAAATCTGCCAGCAACCTCCTCTGATGCTTAACAACCAGCTCAGTCATCTGAGGCTCTTCTTCCCAGTACTGGGCACTGACCCTCTCCTTGGTCCAACCCCCCTCCCTTAGAAATCAGCACCACAGCCACACCCAGAAAATTTCCACTAACTCTACTTTTTGAAGCATGTGATATCTGGTTACAGAGAGGTAGTGCTGGATACTTGTCTTACAAATTCGCATGCCTTTCTAGAAAAGATGACCAGATCTGCTCAAAACTCAGTGACTAGATGATCCCCTTAGCAAAGTTGCTGCAGTTGGTTTTAGAGGTAGGAGGGTGGGTGTGTGAGGAATGATGCCAGTGGTGGTTCGGTGTTTGCCTTGTCCTGATTACTGCCATCAGGAAGGTGCTACTGGCCTCAGGCCAGATGTTCAAAACCTGACCTTGGGTTAACCAGACAAATAGAATTTCTTTCACTGGACTGTTGGCTCTGTGGAGGGTGGCAGCCTCTCTCTCTTTACCACAAGATGAAATTTCCAAATCTATTTACCCAGCATATTACATTGTTTCCTATCTTCCCATCATGAAAGCTGTCAGCTGGATAATTTCATCTTTCTAAACCCATATTTGGCCCCAATTGGTCATTTTTTTTCAACTTGATGTTTGCATTGGTCTGCTCAAAGGAAGGAAAGGATGAACACTGTTAAGTTCTAGATGTTAATTTCAGAATAAGAAGCCAGTGAAATGCACGAGGAAGAATTCAGAAGTCAGCCCAATCTGTATCACAGATAGGTGGGAACCAATACCCAATCCATCCAAAACCGTGCTATTCCACAGATATCCTCAGGAGCACCTAAGATTCTCATTTTCTTCAGAATCCATGCTTTTTCTCTTGTGCATGCCTCTGTCATTCCCTTCCATTGCAGAAGTGGGTTGCTGGGTGTGGTCTTGTATCACTCCTTTCAAGGGCAATGTTTAAAGTTCAGCATTTCCACTGACCTCAGTAATCTGACCCTTGAATTTACCTGGGTCAAGAATGTGCACACCCTTCGGAGTGGTGCATGTACAGCGCAACTTGTTATTTCAAAACTCATCACTGTGTATCCTCAACCAGAACGTGGGAAACACCCTTAATGTGCATTCCCCTGTACTAGCCACAGCCATGTTATGATGGGGGGAAAATCCCAAACGATTCCATTAAATGTTGCTGGTGTCAGTAGTGCCGAAATGCATGCGTAAGCTGATAGGATAGGAGTCATCCACATAGTTAAGTGAATATCATTCATCCAGTCTTCCGTAGTCATCAGGCATTGCCCAAGGGAGAATTCTCTGCAGAGTGCTGGTCACCTGCACATCTCATTTAAGAACTAGGGTTTCTTTGTTTTTGTTTTGTTAGTTCAAGATTTAGAGACAGCATAGCCAGATTGTTTGGGCAACAGCCTTTGGAAAAGCTATTCCAGAACTCACTTTATTCTTTTAAGCACCATCTCTCTAAAAGAAGCCCTGTCATGGTTTGACACCCAGTGCATGTCTGTTTCAGAGTGTTAGGAATGATTCAGATGTGCGCATAAATGATGTAACTGCGGTGTTATTGATGAATGCCTTTGGTGTTTCCGGGGATTGTGGCCATACAGGAAACGTGTGCTCAGTAGGCCACTAAACACTACAGCAGAGCCTTTGCCTTCTTCACTTGGGTGTCTGTCAGAGACCCTTCTTCCTGTCTGAGCAACTCTTTGTGGAGGACAGCATGTCCAGGTGCACAGTCACCCTGCAATGGGCCTGGCCTTACACGTGGTATTTGGTCCATGGTGTGATTTCGAGGTCCTGAAAAGGCCTTTTCTTTTCATTCCCCACCCCTCTCCAGCCCCTGGGTTCCTACACAGATTTGTTGCTTTAGCACCGAGCCACTCATCTGTCATTTAAATGAAAGTCATCCCAGGAAAGGTGACATATTAAGCCATATTAGGGATTTATACATTTAAACACCTAAGCTACACTAGAATTCTCATTCCTTTTCCTGGGAATAAGTTATGATACAAGAGAAAAGGGGGAGAGCAGAGAGCACTAAGAGTAACAGAGGAGGGAATAAGGATACAGGTTCTAGAAGGTAAAAAGACATTTAAACCATATTTCATTTTCCACGTGCTTTTATTTAAGGCTCACATGATACCCATATAAGACTCCTAGCTGGGAATTATTTTGAATCCACTGTCACATGAGTGTGTAATTATGTATTTCTAGGTTCAATACTTGTAGGACTAGGACTGTTGCTATAGAAGAGGGAAGCTGATGCTTCTCCTCCATCACAAGTTACTGAGGAGGCAGCTAGAAAGATCAAATTGAAGTAACAGTATCAGAAAAAGTTACGGTAATTTTCTGCTCTCTGTCCCAGTTCAATTAATCTTCCAGTTCGCCAGGTTGGTCTATATTCTATACTTCCCCACTTCCACAGAGACTGCGCAATTATCCAAACACACACTAACTGTTGAGGAAGACTTTGACTCCCAGGTGTTGACCTGTGGGGCAATTCTTTTTCAGGCCTATCAGATATTGACACTAAAATGCAGACTAGTCTAACAGCTTCTAATATTGACCTAGATATAGGATTCCGTTCCAGTTGGGGGTTTCCAGTAATATATGAAATCACAGGATATCTGAATACACCCCACCCTTATCCCATTCCAGCCACATTGACACAATCACACAGGGGCCCTGAGTTCTATAACTTAGAATAAATAACGTATCTATTCCCATGACAAAGGCCCCCACTGAAAACCTTAAGTGAAAGTCAGTGCTGCCATTTCCCCATTCCCAGGAGAAAGAATTTTGCTCAAAGAGTAATTGGTTAGGACAGCAGTACCAGGAATAAGTGGGAAAAGTTAGAAACCTTCCACGTTTCTCCATCTCAGCTCATCACAGTGAGTTTCTGGCTCTGTGTCATGCTTTAAAATATAACTGTTGGCGTGATTATGAGGGTGGGGGCCCCTGGAGAGAACTGCAGGTGGACAACAGAGAGGACGAAGAGAATTCCTCAGAGCCTGGGCGCTCTGGGGTGTAGAATCTGTGTTTTGGCAAAGGTAAAAGAAATGGAACTCAGTGCGAGGATTAAGGGTACAATTAGGAAGTACAACACCAAGCCCATTGTCAAACTGTTATTTTAAAGATTTGGTTTCCACACTTTAAACCTGAATCTTTTTATCTATAATTATTTTAGTGTTGCGATTTAGGGGTTGGAGCAGATTCTAGTTAACTATGCAGAAGACAAAAATTAAAAGCTCTAGTTAAATATGTTAATTCGATTAAACCAATGTCTACTGAGCACATACTATATCCCTGGGCTAGTTCTGCAAAGAATATATAAGACTGTAAAATGAAATATATGATACTCACACAGAAGATATGAATGCATAAGTATAAAATATTTAAATGTATATGTAAGTAGGAGTGCATAAATCTGTGTGATTATACATGCAGGTTTAATATTTGCTGGTTTCAGGGTATGTGTCAAAGATATCCATTATATTATTTGAAAAAACACTGCAGAGATTCAGCTCTCTGTATCATGGCCAAGCCCGGACATCTTTTGGCATTATTATACTTTCCAGAGCTAAAACTCTGAAATTCTCTCTCTGACCACAACCTTGCATTTTCTATATCTTATCTTCCTTCCTTGAAGCCCCCTCTGTGGTTCTGGTTCATAAACCCATCTGGTTTCACTGATTTCCCTTTGATCTAACTCTGTGTTCACCCGTATCAGCAATACTCTCACCAGCAACCTCTTCTTGCCTTTTCACCGTAGCTACCTTGCTTATCTTAACTCTGCACCCCATGCTCCCAGCATCCATTCGGCCTGCTAGAAGAGAAGGTCTTAAATCTATGCCAAAGAGCACAAATTCAGTCCCATTTAATCTCGCCTGAACCCTACTCACCTTAGTCATCTTTTTTATTTCTCTAATGTTGACTCTATGCCACGTTCTTTAGGTGTTTGTTAAATTCATTTAATTTTCCCTTCCTTTTCATTTTCTCTCTTTCAACAGGCACTCTTTCCTACTGTGTTGCCAAGAAAAGATATCTGATTATTGAAAAATCCTCACATACCCTTCTGTCTCTACCCTTACATGTCTCTGTCACTCATCTCTTTCGTCTTCCCTCCCAACTCAGCGCTCCTCTTCCCTGTGCTCCGATACCCACCCTCTGACCTCTCCTGCGGTGCTCTCCAACCATAGTACGTCTCTCTGTCATATTCTTAATCCCTTCTACATACCTACCTGCAACCGTCCCAAAAAACAAATCATATCACCCCACTATCTCTAAAGACAAATCTCTCGATCCAATTAGACTCTTGAAGTCCTGTCCTATCTCTGTTTATCTTTTTCACCTCCAACTTCTCAAAAGGCTAGTCTTTCCCTCTTAACTTCCTCACCTAATACTTCCTTATGGCTTTATCATTGGGCTACACCCTATTGCTCTTCTGAAACTACTCTCTGACAATATTGCAATGAAACTCTTGTTACAAAATCCAACAGCCTTTTTTCTTTTCTTTCCTTGATCTTCAGCCTCATTGACCTTAACCCGAATTTACCATTAGGAGGAGGCATGTTTGGGTTTACTCTTAGTTCTCTGGTCCTCTTTCACTTTGCTGGCCCCTACTCTTGGTCCCTCCGTCGGCATTGCCTTGCCCTGGTGTTCTCAACCTGACTCTTCTCCTCCTTATCTCCATGATTCTCTAATGATCTTTCTGTCTTCCAGGACTTCAATGACTCTCTGAATGAATTCCAAATATTCACACCTTTCTCTTCAGCCTAATGCACATATTTCCAATCATATCCTGAACACCTAACTTTATATTGACCCCAATATCCAAGACCATTCCTGCAAACCAACATAATCACCAAGTTCCTCCTTTCGCATAATGGTACCACCATTCTTGCTATCACCAAACTCAAGCTTTTTAGGCACCTTTGCCTCCTCCAATCCCCTCATCCTGTACTTCTAATCATTTGGAAAGCCTGTCAATTCTTACCCCTAAGGTTTTCCAGTCTTCCCTTTCATTCTGGCCCGTCCCTGTAGTCTGGATTATTTCGTTGTCTTTTAGCATTGTTCCAATATTTTATATTTGAATCTACTCACTTCCTAAATATAAATCAGATCATGTCATTCTTCAACTAAAAAAAAAAAAAACTTCAATGGGCTTCACTTGCCACAATCTGCAGCAAGAATAACTTATTATTTGCCCTTGTGTGAGCCCCATAGCCCAGATAACCCGAGTCACATTTGTCTCTTAACTTTCCTATGCTAACTTTTTCTCCCACTGGGTCTTTCCTTAAACTATCCCCTTTGCCCAAGATGTCCTGCTTCCCATCTCCCTCTCTTCTTACATGATATCCATTCCCTCCGTATAAGTCTTCAAAGACCAGAACAAATAGCCACCATGTCTACCTTCCTTCATCTTCCATCTAGAAAAAAATTATAGGTATTTTGTGAATTCCCATAACACTTTCATTCTCTCTCCCCAGTGGCAGCTATCACAGGCCATCTTATTTCACAGTTATTTGGTTATATGACTCATCTTCCCTGCTACGTCATAAACTCCCTGTGGTCAGGTATTTATTCATCTTTTTATCTCCTGTAGCACCTAACAGAGTGCCTTGTGTATGAAAGGCACTAGTAAATATTTGATATTATTATAATTTGTAATTGAAAAGGAGTCACTTTATTTTGCCCACAGGACACTTGAATCTGCAGTAAAACCTAAGGATGAACCCCACCCCACCACCCCCATTTATCTATTTCTGCACAAATGATCACAGCAATATGCTACATGTGTACATTTCCATGGTAATAATTAGTATTTCAAATGGAAGTTTATAGATTTTTCTAAGTTGTGCTTTGTACTTTGAAATTATTCTGTGACTGTTTTATGGTTAGTAGAGTATACTTGGAATACTACAGGTACACAAAGTAAGTCACAGAAGGAGAGACCTTGAAGGGTACTGATCAAATGTTAGGTATCAAGAGCTTTTCAGATGCTTTAAGTGTGGCTTGTACCCAGACGCTTCAGTACTCAGACTGAGTCTCTAACAACCTGAACCTATGCTGGGATTGATCTGTCTTTGATCCAATATGTAGCCTTTCTAAATTGTTAACACTTACAGTACCAGAAGGACCTGGTCATAATTTAGTCTCATTAGTCACACTGCTTTCCGGCCCCCAAATGGTGGCCCAATCGGACAATGTATTACAGTGCATGCTGGCACTTTCCCATTTGTATCTGTGCTAGGACAGACTTGGGGGGACTGTTTGTGCTCCCCACCACCTTGTTTTGATGATATTTCTTTCCCAGGCTCTGTGGGTTCTCACCCTTTCTGAGGCTTTGTCTACAGGGCCACTGCTCCCAAAGGGAAGATGAGAGTTAAGGTAACTGAGCACATTACCTCTTATTTGAATATTTCAAATGAAAGTAAGTTAGGATCTGAATGAGCTGGCTCAGAGAGAATTCCTGTCTCTAAACCACTCCTTTCTCTGTGGATGTGAGGGCATTCATTACCTTGGGGGGGACATCACTTCTGACCTCACAGCCCTCCTATTCCTGTATTCCCCGAGCCCTGTCTGCCCACCCCTCCCCGCTTGGTTCTACTTAGCAATCTGTCATTCCTTCTAGTCAGTGTCAGTCTCTGTCCCTCTGAAATAACTCTTGGAGCTTGTATAATTTTTTCCTTAATCTGCTCTGGTAACCGATACTGTTCGCTTTTCTTCTCCTGGCCAGCCTTCTCTATAAATCTCATTATGTCATTGGCCATGAATTAATCTCCTATGGGAGGCATCTTCTGCCACCGTGTGCTAATTTAAAGCATACTATAGAGAACCAAACTCAAGTTACAGGCAGTGACAAGTCTCTTTTTCAAAAAAGTGAATGAAGTCCGTTTTTCATTGAGACAGGAGTAGCGTAGAGGCATTATGGGCAAGATGGGGCAAAACTTGTGATAACTTGGGAGATACCTAGTGAAAATTAAAATGTAGGTCTAGAGGGATAATTTTTCTTCTCGAAAATCCTATTGGGTCTAGATAGTCCTGCTCCTGGGGATGGGGACAGCTAACATTTTAGAGCAACATCCATCTCATTATGTTATGAGACTTTATTTATAAGCAATGATGTATATAATCCGGTAACAGCCAGTGGGAGGGTAGGAAGGCAGCCATCCTCATGAGGAAGGGCATTCATCAATCTCTGGTGGACCAACGAATAGACCAAAATTCTAGGCAGTTTACCCATGAAATGTTCCTGTCAATTTTGGGCCTATAAATACCTGTAAAAAGTGAGGGAGGATATAAGGAAGGAAAAGACAAGGAGTCAGGCCACATGTGCCCTAAGCTGGTGTCCAGGCCCTTTGTACTGTGGCACCCAAAGAACCTTTGATCGTCCCCCAGGGCAGAAAGGGAGTGGGTGACCCCATCATACCACCGCTGCCCACTGAATCCAAGTCACCAGGCCATGACCCATCTGTCCTCCTTGCAGTAAGAGACTGGCAGTCTCTGAGATCTGACGGGAGCACAGCTTCAGGGATGTGGACACAGGCATGCATGTGTGCTTAGCTGCCTGCTTCTCTAAGATATTACCTGTTTCCAGAGGGAGCTTTTTCGAAAAACAAAACAAAACATGCCCGCCTGAAACCTCAGTCCTATTCAGAACTGTCTGTGTAGTTAACAGTCATTGTCACTGTCACATTTTAAATACAATTATTTTCCTTTGATATCAAGGGCTATTTTAATGCTCCCTTCAGCTATAAGAACCACCTGCAAACTAGAGACGAGGACACTACGTTACCTCTGGGTGAGTTGTGCTCTCAGTAACTTATAAATTGCTCCCGCATATTCACACGAACAGCACAACACCTAATTTGATCTCTTTGCTACGGGTATTCTTATGCCCATAACACACACACACATACACAATCTTAACTAATCTGAATTGCCAATCACTCAATGGTAGATGGAAGTGTTCGTTAAGAACTAGATGGCCAGACATATTTTATGCAGTGTTTTTCTTTTGCTCTACCTGGCTTGTAGATCACTGGCACCTCAAGGTTTGACAGAAATATCCAGGCTTTTTCTGAAGGGAGCATTTTCTTTGTGATGGAACCACCTAGCTATCCTGCTGACTGTCCTATTTTCCTTGCGGAATCCATGTGGTCTTCTGATGTCCTGTTAATGGATCAGTGATAAGAGGATGGAGAAACAGAAGCCAGTTCCCCTGAGAACAGATGGTCCTGTTACTTAGATACAGATATATTCACGTGTGCCCACATCTCTTCTTGGAAACATCGTGAGCAGGGGTGGGGAGGTCTGTTCTCAGTGGGGGCAGGAAAAGGCATAAGTGCCTTAGGAGACTCAATAATTTCTCCCTTCTATGTCTCCCAGGGTCAGGAGCAGGAAAGACATCAAGATGTAGGCAGGAAACAAGGAGGCTACTGAAGCATCCAGGTAGAACTTTTAAGGAGAAAAACATAAATAGTAAAAATAACCTTTCTTTGATATGAATGCAATTGGAAGTCAGCCAGGGCGCTTACTGCTGTTTCCCTTCATTAACTTTTCATCTCTTGCATTCTCTTACTTCTCTTTCTCAGTGTTTGGATCTTGAGGCATTCTATGTCCTGCATCAGCTCCAAGCAGCCCACCCTGAGAACACACACTGTTAGGATAAGAAGTTGAGAGAGCACAGGGCTGGAGCATGTGCATGGCATCTAACTTTTCCAAACCAGAGCCCAACCGGTCTGTTATAATCAATCCCACTGTATTTACTGACTAGCATGGAGCCTGCTGCACAAAACCGGACACCTTAGATCACAGAAAGGAAAACAACTGTGTTATGAGATTGCTCCTGGCACTCTTGGGCACCCTCAATGATCAAGGCATTTGCTTTGAATATTTCTTGGTAGCAGGTACAAGAAAAGGATCACACAGAAATATGAACAGTCATTCATTCAGCATTCTTAGTTTACTTCCCATGTGAAAACCTCTGAGACATGGCAGTTTCCAGCCTGCCTTTGCCTCCCTCCTTGGAGAAGGATGCAGTTCCTAGATCTCCTGCAACCCACTTGGCCTCCACTACGTTTAGCCCATGCTACATTCTGAGTAAATCAGAGTAGTTGCTATGTGGATATGGACTAATTCACCATAACCGTTTCTCCACATAACCTCCTTTGACACAGAAATATGATCAGCTTTTAATTTTACAGATGAAAAGTTGAAGCACAGCAAAATTGGATAATTAGCCAAAACTAAGTTTACATAGAAAATTCTTGGCAAAACCAAACCTTGTCTGAATGCCTCTCTGTCCAGCCCAGTAAGTAACGCTGCCCAAATTATTCACCCCACCCTAGGTTTTCAGCATCTAGCAGTGGAGAAAAATCATGAAAACCAGGAGGCTGATTTAGCCAAATCTTTTCCATGAAATTTGTCATCTTTGCAGACAATACACACACACACAATCCACATGAGTCTACATGTCAACAGGGGCAAGGACAAAGCAAGAATGTGAAAACCAGAAAGGAGTAGGAAAGCTTTTGTAATAAAGAAACGTTAAAGGTCAAATAAAAATGTTTTTGAATTCTGTGGGGTAAGACATTGTGAATCCTTTTTTTTATTATTAAAAAATTTTTATGTAGCATGCAATCCACACAAATAAAAATCTCAAGAAAAAACTGGGACAGAGGATTTCTTCCAGAGTGGCTACATGGGGAAAGGAGCCTCTAGGAATGTCTGCAAAGGGCTCGTGATACTCTGCAGGCGTCAGTAGTTTTGATCAGCCCACAGTGAGGAGGGCAGTCCTTCAAGGACAGCCCCTTAGATTCTTCTGGGAACCTCTATCTAATTTAGTCAAGTTCAAACATAAAAGCCTGATTCCAGTATTAAGGCACGAGTTAGTTCTGGAAGGCCAAGTAGAAATATAAGACAGTCCGCACACATGATGAATTCCTGAGCGAAGGACCTCTATCCCCCGGACCCACAATAAATAATTAATGCCTGCCTAAATCCTGAAAGAAAGGAAGCATGGGTATTTCAGAGACTAACAAAGAGTATCCTAAGAATATTTGTGAGATCTCGATTCTGCCCCAAGATTGTAGCGGTGAATTCTTTGAGCACCCCGTGGACCAGGGAATTCAGCAATACCTTCTCTTATAATCCATCTGTTCACTGTTCAAGCTCAGGAAGTAATCCATCTTTCCAAAGAGTTTAGTGTCTTTAGTTCATGCCACAGAAGAAATTCTGGTTTGTGTGCAGAGCATTCTGCTTATACCAAGAACAGTGAAAAAGCTCCAGTGTCCTAGCTTAATGTAGTATTTTTTTTTTCCTTTCGTCATTACATCCTGTCCCTAGAGGGAAGATGGGAGAGGAAGTAGGAAGATGGAAAAGTCCTTAGATGGGTGAGTGAGGAGTCATCTCTACCATCAACTTCACAACGTAGTCATCCCCAGAGCCTGGTTCAGGGCCTGGTTTCAGGATAGGATGTGAGCAGAGAGAGGAGAGAACTCTCAGCCCGTGCCCCATTCATGGTGATGGGGTGATGGGTAGACCCTAGACAACCTCCTTAAGCTGAAAGTTTAGAATCAAGCCAATTACAAATACGCTTCTTGCTGCTGTCCTTTTGCCTCCCAATAAGTCACGGGAAATCACGATGGTGTCATACTATGCTAAGAGAGAGGGGCAGGGCTATTCTACCTTGACTCCAAAGTGACTTCATCTTTCATGTGGGTGTCATCACAGATACCTGGATCCTCATGCTCCTTAATGACAAGCGACAGGGCTGACAGCGGGTGAGTGCTTGGAGCATCTTATTCCCCCGAGATGACTGTTCCCTGTCTTGTGCTACAGCTATCTTCATTGGGGCGGGAGGAAATTACAGGATTCATGGGGACCCTGAGGGTATGAACAGAGAATTATTTGATTGAAACCACAGAGTTCTTGTGCTTGTTATTAAATATTAAAGTGGAAATGAAAGAGGCAACCCTCAAGCATAGCCGCCAATGGTACATCTCAGGGAAGCATTTTGGATGAAGTTTCACAAAGAAAATCCGTATCTGCACAAGACTGAAGCCACTAAACTGAGAGTATATGCAAAATAAGGACACCTTCCTATTTCAGGTAGATTTCAGTTGGCCTGGGTTCTTAGGTATCCTATGAAAGGCAGAGAGGGTAAACTCAATTTTAGAGCCCAGAACTCTCTCCTGGGCAGCAGCATCCACATGAGCATAAACTCTTTCCCAGTGAGCCTGGGGACAGGAGGTAATTCCTCTGGTATCATGGTTTTGATTTCTTCCAAAACTAGGCTTGTCCATTTGATCCTAAACAGGCTGGGCAGCTCACGCATCTCCCTGGCCTCTTCCCTTCTGGAACTTTTGTAAAAGAATAATCTACATAACACTGCTTTGGGTAATAAAGCCTGTTAAACAGAAGCTAGATAACTGGATGTCAATTACAAGATGGGCAAGGAATTCTGATTCCAGAGTTTCAATGCTATGCCACTGAGGACAGAAGTCTCCCAGGAAAATGTCCGTGTCTGATAACTTCCAAACTAATCATGGAAGTTGGAGCAATTTGGGGATTTACAGCATCTTTACTTCAATGAAAGCCAAAGCAACATTATTCTCTGCAGTATCTTCTGATCCCCCTCCTTGGATGGACTAGAGTTTCTTCTTTCCCAGGGAGATAAATTAGACCAAGAAAAAAACTCCAATTCTCTGGGCCAGTTATGATTGTTTTCTCCTTTCCTTTGTTTCTTTTTTATTTTCTTTGCCACATAGTGGGGAAATCTACCTGGTCATTACCAAACATCCTACTGGCAAAATATGGTATGGAAATCCATGCAGAATCAGTAGAATTGACATATTTAATTTCAATGATCTTTGGAGTTCTCCTCTCGTTCTCTCCAGAGCCATCTCTTCTTTGAGGCACTTGATTTCCTCTTTCCTCTCCTGGACAACCATGATTCCAAAATGAATTTTAGTGGTGGGTGCTTGCCAAAAAAAAAAAAAACTATATGATAGCTATATTTGGACATAGACCAAAACACGTACGTTTCCAGCCATTGAACGGTGATCTTTATAGTTGAGAACAACCTTTCGGCTTCCTTACACAGAAACTCTTCCTCATCTCCCAGCCTCTTGGCAGCTCTCCTGTTCCCTTCCCATCTTTCTTTGCCTATGAAAGAAGAATGCATTCCTTAAACTGCCCTCTTATCTAAACTCTGATTGTTAAAAGAAACCCTTGATAATATTATAATTTCTCAAGGTTTTCTTATTATTTTTTTAACTTGGAAATATGGAGAAAGTAAAGAAAATGACAAGCCAGCAAACAAGGTCTTGTTCCCAGATGCTTTAACTCAAGGTCAAGTGCAGGGAAAGTGAGTGCCCTCCAGTGAGCGCCTGCTGTTCTGTGAGCAGAGAGGGATGTGCTCTGGAATGTTAAGCAACCTCTGAGAGAGAGTGCACAGGGGCTGTGGTCGAGATGCCTGTTGTGTGTGTGGAGGCATTTTGTGGTTTTTCTTGTTCTCTGTTTTTTGTTGTTTGGGGTTTTTTTTGTTTGTTTATTGTTTCAAGGTACACGCCCTGCGTGATGGAGGGTGCATGTTTAGTTTGCACATGCTGGTGATACGACCCTACCCTCAGCTCCCCTTGGCCCCAGGCTCATAGGAGGCAAGTGTTTCTAGATACCATACCCAATCAGTTCCTGTTTGTTATGTTTTAACCATTAAGATGGTGCATCTCTTGGAATGAGAAAGTGGAATGGGAAACAGATTTAGTGACAAGCAGACCAAAGCTTTGTTCTGAAAAATGTTCTTCACCAAGCTGAGAAAAATCTAGAAGCAAAGAAGGTAAAGATTGGGGTAGAGTTCAGGGGGAAGAGACAATGACCCCCATACCCTCATGCTCTGGTTTATTCCCTGTATCTGTTTGCCGTTCCCTGTGAGCTCTGGCAGGAGAGGATGTACTGCTGTGGGTTGCTCAGAACTGGGGACGGGCTGCCTGCAGGAAGAGGCAGAGGCTTTCTTCCAGAAAGACATTGGTAAGCATTGCACCTCGATTCTTCCAAAACTCATCTACAAACCTTTAGGGCAGCTCCTCTCAAACGATTTCCACTCTCTGGCCAAGAATATTCTGAGTAGAAGGGCCTCATACACGTTGTGATTACATTTGCTTAAATTGGGAAGCCAAAGGGTGCTGCGGAGAACAGAATATATCAGGGGAACGAAGTTAGCGTAAATTTTTGTTTTTTTCAATTTTGGAATATTTTGGATCGCAAAGTTAGGTCGCCTCTGAGACAGAAAATCTTTTAAATAAAATTATATTTTCCTATCCCCAGTGAAAACACTAGGTTTCTAATCTGATTACTATTTACTTCAGGAAGAAAATTGGTAGATTAGATCACAAACAGGCATTTTCCAGATTGATTTAATCCCGAGTCTTACACATATTAACATGGAATTTACTGACTCAGACATGATCTTTTAAGCTATAAAATATCACCGAAGTGTAGTAGATCATAAGTTCTGAGCAAGCCAGGAAGGCTAAAAGGTTAATCCTGCCACATGTCTAGACTCTGTATATTCTACTGTAGCCATAAGAGATTTGGGAGTCAGACAATGGATGAGGACAGGGACAGAGAGCCACTGATTAATAAAATTGGGGGAAATTTTTTCTTAATTATTAAAAAATAATCAAGAACAATTCTCAAATCAGAAAGAATCATGGAAAGTGAGCTCTGTGCTTGCCATTTAGAAACTGGTTAAAATTTAGAATAAATATCCAGGTTTTTGGTTTTGTTTGTTTGCTTTGTTTTGTTTTTTACTAGAACGCTTATTTTGGGACTATTTGGCCTGTGGTTTCGGACCACGTTTTGGATAGATGTGCCATCCACGCATTGATATTTATTGAGTGGAAACCCCATGCCAGGCTGTTCCAGGTGCTGGGATACAAGAGTGAACCCCACAAAGTCCATACCCTCTTGAAGCTTATATATTGATGAGAGGAAACAGACAGAGCAAATAAATACACCTCATGTTGGGTAGTGCAAAGTGCAGTGGAAAAAAATTATGCAGATTAAGGGGGATAGAAGATAGGATGGGTGGGGGTTACTACCTTCTATAGGGTGGACATGCAAAGCTTCTGTGAAAAGGTGACATTTGAGTAAGGGCTTAAAGGAGATGAAGGAATGAGGCTTGGGGCTTTCTGTGTGAAGGGCGTTTCAGCAAAGAGAAAGCAATTGCAAAGGCCCTGTGGTCAAACACATGCTTGGTATACTGGAGGAAGAGCCAGGAGACCCATGAGGGAAGTGAAGAGTGTGAGTGAGAGGTGAGGTCAGAGAGATGGCAGTGACCCAAGTCAGGTAGGGCCTTGCAGGAAATCATCGGGATTTGGGTTTTTACCAAGAGAAAAATGAAAAGTCACTAGAAGGTTCTGAGCAGAGAGTGACATGATCTGACTTCAGGTTAAAAAGAAGCTTTGTGACTGCTGTGTTGAGAGTATATTATGAGAGGGTAGACAATGAGAGAAGCAGAGAGACCGGTTAGGTCGCTCTTGTAATAATTCATGTAAGAGATGATAGTGGCTTGGAGCACAGTGTTTGCAGGGGAGGTGGTGAGAAATGGTTGGATTCTGGAAATATTTTGAAGGATAGATCTGACAGTTTGCTGATGAGTTAGATATTGAGTCAGAGAAAGAAAAAAAATCAAGAATGACTCCAGAATGTTTGATCTGAGCTATTGGCAGTCTGGGGTTGCCATTAGTAAGACAGGAATCCTTCAGGGAAGCAGACTGGGGAGAAAAGCCTGGCAGTATGTCTGAGATGTCTATCAGATGTCCAGGTGGAAATGGTGATCAGACAATTGGTTATTCAAGGAAGTTCAGGGAAAAAGTCAGGCCTGAAGATATTTGGAATTTGTAGGCATTTGGATGGAATTTGAAGCCATGAGACTGGAGCTAGGGAGTGGAGACAGAAGAAAATTCCGTGGGCTGAGCCCTGGGGGAATGTTCAGAGCCTCAGGAGATGAGAAGGGGCCAGGGTCCTTCCAGTACTACTGTTCAGTAGGTAAGATTACTTGGAAATGTGGATGTCATTGCATCGATGACCTGGAAAAGAGCTGCTTCAGTGGACCAGTGGGGACAAAGGCATGATGAGTGTGCGTTCGAGAAAGAATGGGAGGAGAGGAGGTGGAGACGGCATGACTAGGCAGCTCTTAGGAGTTTTGCTGTAAAGAGGACATAGAAATAGCAGTAGATAGTAGAGGATGTGGGGTCGAGGAGGCAATTTTCTTTAAGATGGGAGAAATAATAGCCCATTTTATTCTCACCAGAATGATCCAATAGAAAGGGAGGAATTGATGACACCTAGGGAAAGGGAGCAATTGCTGGAGGTGAGAGGGGAGGGGATGCAGTGCACAAATGGAGGGACTGGCTTTCCGAGCCCAGCCAGGGTGCTCACGGTAGCCGGAGGGAGGGAGTGTCCTGGGGCACTGATGCAGGCAGCTTGGTAAAGGTGATGGTGGGGGTACGCCTTTTCCCGCGGATGATTTTTCAGTGAAATACAGAGGGAGATCAGCTACGAGTGAGTACTGGGGAACAAATATTGGAGGTTTGGGAAGGAAGAAAGCATGAATTAGGCACATCACCATCAAGCAGAAAGAGTGAGGAGAACGAAGACGTAGGCAACGTGTCAGATGGCACAAAGGACTTATCTGAGGTTCTGATGATCATGAGTTTAAAGAAATTAAACATTTTTTCTTCAGTCATACTCAGATGCTTAAATCGAGTGGCAAGATGGATTGAAGCAGGGTTGGGGTTTAACCGGGTGAATGCAACAGAAGCAGCAAGCGCTGTGGAGTTAAGGGCAACTGCAATGCAGTGGTTGTAGTGATTGGCCATGGAACCTAAGCTGGGCCAGGAGAAAAGTGAGGATTTTTAGGAAATAAGAAACTATAAAGGGTATCAGGGGGAGGGGATTAAGGTGCAGACTGGGATGACCAAATTATTGAGTCAGGGTCCCAGAAGCAGTAGACTGGAAGTTAGGAGCTGGGTCAGAGAGCTGGATGCGTGAAGCTGAGGTTACGGAGGGCTTGCGGTTGTCGGTAGTGCAATGGTTTGGAGTCTGGTGTGGAGGTGGTAGGCTGAGGTGAGGAGAAGGAGGAGGTTAGTGAAGGAGCAGAGGTCGGGATTTGGGAACGACTATGTAGATAGCTAAGTCACCAAAGGGTTGACATCCATGGGATAGGAATGTATACCATGTCAAGAAAGAAGAAGAGTGATTCAAGAATATTTCAACCATTGCAGCAAGGAAGGGGTGCGGCTAGTCTAGTCTGACGTGCTTTAAAGCTGGACTTTACTTTTGTTGTGTGGTTTTTTTTAAGGAAGGAGGAGAGAGGATGGTGCCGAAATGGCAACGAGGAGCGAGGAAGGCACATCCTCCACCTCCAGGCCCCGGGGCATGAGCAATGTGTGAGAGGACATGCCCGCCGCTTGGGGGCGCTGCAGGGTCCTCGAGGAAGAGCCAAGTTTCTGTAAGAGCAAGAAGGTGGAAGAAATTGTCAGGGTTGCGGCTGACGAGGAACCACGGATTCACAGGAAGGATTTGGGGAGTTAGTAAGGGTTGGGAGACGGGCTCAGATGGGAGATGTACATGGTCAGCTCTTGGGCTTCTCACAGGGACTGTCCTAAGCAAGGCTGTGGGCATCTGGGTTGGCCCTTGAGGTGGCGAGGAAGCAGGTGCTCTCGGGCAGGGCCCTGCCAGCAGCACGCACCTTGGTGCCTCTTCTTCAGTCTTGATATTTGGTTTAAAACTTCCACTAAAAGCTCCACTGCTATTTGTGGTAGGCCACGGCATATTTTTATAGATGTCAACAAAGGGGACCCTGCATTGAGGCCACATTTGGACTATTTACCCTGGAAAGAACACATTTGCACAGTAAATCTTCTCCTTTCTATTTTAAAGGCTCCCAGCTAAGTTAGTCTCCTGGGGGGAATCATAATTCTTTGTTCTTACCTTACTCCTCTTTCATTTTTTTTTTTTTTAAATCAAAGGGAAAGAATTGGAAAGCAGTTTTGCTTCTGCCCAATTCCGCTAAATAAAAGTTTTCTCTGATAGGTCATTTTTATTTAGGATTTTTCTTTTGTGACAGAGAGAAACAGTGAGAGAAGGGCATCATGAAATGATTGAAAGTTCTTAAAAGCCTTGGGAGAGAGTTTTGGAAGATCAGCGGAGGGTTAGGAAGAAAAGGACTTTGAGTAGGGCTGCATAAAAAAGGGACAAGTGAGGACTTTTGGGGGGAGCCTGAAAAAAATAAGAAATTTAGCCAAGGGAGGCAGGGAAAAAAATCCACTGTGTAGGCATTTGGAGATTTACCAAGAACACCTAGACCCTGCCCACAGGAACATTCTACATACTTCTGACACAGATGGTGCACTGATTCTATTTCATTTCCCATGCCCTTAAAAAAAAAAAAAATCATAATTTGAAAAGAGGCTGAAGCTGTTTGACCATTGCTAGTGAGCTTGCTCTCCAAACCCCCACAGAACCCTGAACAGGGCATGCACAAAGTCACAACCACTGTGCTGCTGGTTTGCTTCTCTGTCCACCAGGAAAGGCAAACCCTTCCGTGTGGTCACGTCCTGCCTGGTCTTCTCCCCAAAAGATTAAATTGTGTCCATCCTGGCTCTAATGCCACGTTTTGAGTTCTTATGTGGAGAGGTATTACAGCCAACTCAAGGCGTCATTCTCTGCTTCACGCACTAGGGACTAATGGAACTCTATTTCGGAAGGAAGAGGGAAGCCAAGGAAGCCAGGGATGGTTTTGTCATGACCTCTTTCTGCTTTCTGACCTCCAGAAATCCAATCTTTCCAAGATGAGCAGAAAACAACGTGGCTTCCATTTACTCTGCCTCAGTTTCCCCTATGTCAGGCTGTCTCCCATACCTGGTTAATTGGGTAAATGTGGTATGCCTGATTGTTAAAGGAATTTGCAGGAAGTGGGAGGCAAAAGTAATGGGGGGAGGGACTCTCCATAGGATCTCTGCTACCCAATGACCATCCCAGCATTGATATATCAGAGTAGCCCTGACGCTGGTGAAAACATTTCAAGGGAGCTAGATGGCATGTTAGAGTGGAGATCAGAGAAGGGGTGGGGCCATGAGCTCATGTCCCCGGGACAAATCTCTTTTCCTCCACTTGACAGAAGCCAAGTCTCCAACAGTGTCATAATTACTTAGCCACAATGACTGATGCATGTGTGTGTATGTGCCTGTGTGCACGTGCACATATGTATGTATGTGCACGTGTGTGTGTGTGTGTGAGGGGGTGATGATGGAAACAAAATACACATCCGCTGTGGGGTTGGGTTGCAAACTCAGAGCCGCACCCCTCCCTAAGCAACATGGTGGAGGGGAAATGGTCATGGCTGTCCCTGAGTGATGTCCTACCGGGGAAAGCACAGAGACTCAGGCTCGCCTCCCGACCCCACCCTCCTCCCTGGGGCCGGCTCTCCTTCCTCTCGACTCTCAGATCCCCAGCCCATCCACCTCCAAGTTCTTTTCTGTTTGTTTGTTTTGTTTCTGTTCTCTGTAAATATATATTTCTCATTTTGGACATGCAGGGATCAATTGAGATTCTGGAGTGGGGGGAGGGGTGGATGACTGGGTCTTTTTATTTTTTCCTTTCTCTCTTGGATTTTGGTGTTTGAACTTGAAAAAAAAATAATTACAAGTATCTATATAAGCAAATGACTTACCTTTAAAAAAAAAAAAGAAATAAGTTGATTTCATTCTTTTGATTTATCTTGTTTCTCATTGGGGCGGGTGGGGGTGGGGGGTCTTTTGGGTGGAGGGCTTTTTTGTGAGCTGTATAGATTTCCAGTTTGGACTTGTTCAAATGATGCAGGAACAAAAATTAAAATGAATTAAAAAAAAAGATAACATAAAAACAAGAAAAACTTTGTGATGTATAAAAGCTGTAAATAGTCAAAGATTCTTTCTCTTTTCTAATGGCAAATTATTTCTGTCACTTTATATTCAAAAAATAAAGAAACCTACCACAAATTATCAGGGTAAAAAAAATCCAGAATCAGAGTTTTTTTCTTGGTCTTTGTGATTTCTTTGCTGTGGTTCCGAAAAACATCTTAAAGGTGCTGTTTGGGAAAAATCCCTTTCCCAGCTGGTTTCTAGTGGTCAGTGGCAGTCCAGACTGGTGAATCTGGTTGGGTTAGATCTGTTTCTGCTTGCTGGTGCTGTAGTTTCTTGGTTTTACTCATTCTCCCTCCTATATTATCTTAAATCAAATTCCATAATTGTATCATTTCATCTGTAAATATTTCAGCATGTATCTCTATAAACTAAGGACTCTCTTTTGGTGTAACTGTAATACCATTGTGACATCAAATTTTAGCAATAATGCCTTGATAACAAATATCTAATTGGTGTTCAAATTTCTAATTGTCTCAAATGTAATACTGTTTTACAGTTTTTTAAATCATAAGTCGAATAAGTTTCACACAATTGGTTGCTATTTCTCAAATTTATTTTACATCTGTAGATTCACCCCTCAACTCTTTTTCTTTTCATTTTACTTGTTAAAGAAATGGAGCAATTTGTCCTATAGAGGTCCCAGAGTTGCATTTGGCTGGTTGCACCCCCATGTTAATGATTAACCTGTGCCTCGGTCCTATTGCCTATAAATTGGCAATTGTTTTACTCTTTAATGCAGACCTCTATTGCTTGGAGGTATCAGGAAAGCAAACTGGCCCTCATTTCAACCAACGTGAAGTGCACGTACAAGAATTAGCTAGTCACACACATCTTCCAGATGAACAATCGTAATGCAAGTCTAGTCACAAAGTGACTAAGCTCCTGCCACAGCCAAAACAAGAAGCAATGTCTTGATCTGGCTCTCCAACCTGTCCTTCAAGCTGTGGCATTAACCAGAATGGATTTTTCCCTTTCTAGTCCCGGTTCCGTCACTGGCTTTATATGCAGGTGCTGGGTGATTTCTCTTTCTATGCCTGGATTTCTAAATTATCCAAGTTAAATGATAGTATCTCCTCCCTAGCTATTACTAGTAATAAAAGAAAACAGCGCAGATACACTGAGCTCATGGCAATCATAAAGCACATTCCAACATCTCTCTAGAAAGAGCCTCCTCTAATCCTCGTATTGAAAAGGACACAATAGGGCCCAGTGAGTAGAACCCCCATCTTAAGACCAAGGAGCCTCACCAAGCTAACATATGGCTGTCCTGGCTAGGAGCCAGCCCCACTAATCGCTGGTGCTGGGCATCTTGCAGGACAACGTACTGTCTCTTTGGAGCTACTGTCTCAGAGAGATTCTTCGTGAGGGTTCCTCTCATACTTTTCTCTGCACAGAAACAAAAATGTTTCCTTTTTCCCTGAACATTCCCGAAAGAGGCAAGCTCCAACATAAAACCAGAGGTCTTCCCAGATTTAGTGATTCTCTTTGTTTCTGGAGATACTTCTTTAAACCCCAAATAGTCCTTGGGACATAGAATTGCTTTAACAAGAATCTAAAAGTTGCACAGTAGGTTTGATTTGAAAATCTGAGATTTGTTTTTTTTTTAAAGTGGAGGAAGGGGTTGGGCAGACAAGACTTCCACTCCAACCTTGGCTCTGGTTTTAAATAAGGGAGCTTGAGAGTAGATATCCGAATTCTGACGGAACTCTCAGTAGGACATAGTGAGTGCTTTGATCACAATCACAGCACTTCCAATGAAACAAAGACTCAACGACCAGGCTGAGTGCAGGAAGTCCTGGCGCTGGGGCAGGTGTCTGGTCTTTGCACGGCCGGCCTCACCCACACCTGGGACCTCTTAAATTGATTAGCTCAGAACACCTGCGTTCCACTCGCCTCTGTGCCACCCTGAGGTGCCCTGTCAGGGATTCTCAGCAAGACCAGTGTAACAAAAGGCTGAGGGGGCACCCAGTCGTGTTTCCATCCCCAGCTATCCCAGGAAGGTGGGCCTCCCCAGCTGCTCCAGGACTGACATCTCGTCCCCTCATATGTCACTTGAACAGTAGCTCCTACCCTGGTCACGGGGTTTGAATATTTCTGTTCTTGTATCCTTTTACGAATCCAAAATAATCCTTTCAAAAATATAAATTTTCCTCTGGAGGAAATTCCTCGTAGAATTCCAGAATGACTCAGAGGATAGCAAAAACCACCAGAAAGGTGGTTCTGAGACAGAGTCTGGGGAGCCTGCCCAAGCCATCATTTGTGGTCTTTGACAAATCATCTAACGTCAATGGACTTCAGTTTTCTTACCTCTGAACCCAGATGTCCACCAACCTGCCCTACCCCCACAAAAGTTACCTCCAGCAGTGGTTCTCACCTTTGCATACTAGAGTCGTCTGGGTATTTTCAGAATGCTGATGCCTGGGTCTCATCCCCCACAGATTCTGATTCAATTGTTTCAGGGTGCAGCTTGGACATAGGATGGTTGCAAATCTTCCCAGGTGACTTTAGTATGCAGTCAGAATGAGAGCTGCTACACTGTGTCAGTACCCTTGGGGATAGGGGTCTCGCATTTACTTCTAATTCACCCGATGCTGCAGCTGTCGTCCATTGTCATTCTCAACATCACCGTGGACCACCACTCGCTGCATGGGTGGTCACCCTCTGGGACTCCTGGACCTCTCTCCCCCGCCATTGGGAGCTGCACAATGAAGATGGAGAAGGCCCAATTGGCCGTGACGGCCCAGTTCCGTAACTCTGCATATTACCACAATACACGGCTAGATACAGACACGCTGCAAAGTTAGTTTCTCTAAAGGAAATTCCACACATAAATTTTAAACTTGAAATGGACATTACATATGACTATTCCCATGATCATGGGAGGAAAACCAGAAAGATAAACTTATTATGAGAGGTTGGTTCACTGGGTATACTGTAATTCCTAGACATACTCCCCAATTGAGAGTCTATGATCTTCCAAGGACGCGCCTCCTTTTTCAGTGCTCTACAGCTTGGGTCTTGATTCTCCATCTCCCTCAGGTAGAGAAACCTGTCCACAGTCATGTTCTTTGCCCAGAAATTAGTGCCTTCCCCTCTGCCAGGCAAACCCTGGGACACTGTAATTCCCCCCAAGTACATGCCCCATAATCTGAATAAGTGTCTGACATCACAGGGGGCTTCATCAGGACAACCAAGGGTGGGCGTTGGCCCTCCAATCCAAATCTTCCTTAAGATGCCCCCACTAGAGGGGAGGGACATATGTTTTCTGGTTGCCCAGTAGGCACCATCCCACAGATACGGGAGTATAGCAACCAAAACCTGTGTCCTGAGCGCTGATTCTAGCCAGGACACTGGTTTTGTTTGGCACAGTTCTTTGAGTGCTGAGATTCGAGTGCTTCCAGCGAGTGTCTGCCCTCCAGTTTAGCACAGTGCCCACCATTTCTCACCACCTGTCTCTCCTCGGGAAGTGTGAGTCTGCAGTAAGCCCCCCTGCCCTCTACACACGTACACAAGTCCACTCTCCTAAGTGCAGCAGCACACACTTCAAAGCTGTACTTACACCACAAAAATCGTATTTCTTCTTTCAGAGCAAAGTAGTGCCAAATTTTTGTCTTTCCTCCTGCTCTCAGTCTAGGTGCTGAGGTCCCACCAATGACTAATAAAATGGCCACCTACATCGTGTCTACACCACTTAACTATACATACCCACAGAAGCGTTGAATGTCAAGATTTTTCTCTTTCTCTTTTGCCTTTTTTAAAAATTAGATTCACATTCATATAGATTTTTCTCTAATCCCAGTGCACACAGCAGTGTGATTATTTATCCTATCCAAGAAATCTTTCAGAAATTAGAAGAAAGGATATTTTTTTCCTTCAAGTTACATCTAAAAGAAACTGCCATTTAATGGGCACCTACTGTTTTCCAGTCCCTTTCATTCATTATCTCATGCAATCCTCTTAATAACCCCATTTCATATATATTATCCCAGTATTGAGGTTTGGAGAGATTTGTCAATTTGCCCGAAGTCACACAGCTATCAAGTGAAAGATCACCAGTTTGAGACCAGCAAGAATGATCACAGCACCAAGCTCTTATCATTAAGTCAAACAGCCTTACAGATGTATTGTAAGCAGTAAATTAGACAACAAACATGAAGCTATTCTGCAAACTACAAATTACTCAGAATAAATACGTGATATCAGTATGTCTGGCAATGTTTTAAAATTAACTTCCCCTTCTGATGCTCAATCATTAGTTACTTATACTTACTTAGGCACCAACCTTGGCAGATCTTGTCCCTGTAGACCCTGTACCACTGCTTTGTTCAAAGTGTCACATTGGGTTGCCATTCTGAGGAAGTCATAACCACCACCTCTGTCGCCACAAGTGTTATCTATTGAATACCTAATAATTACCAGCACTGCTCCGAGCATTTCACATATATTATTATCACATTTGCTCTTCACAATAACGCTGGGACAAAGCGCATTTCCATCCCATTCTTTGTTTTGTAGAGAAGGAAACCAAGATGCTGTTAAGTGAGGTTACTTAAAAGCTATGGAGCTGCATGGGTGGAACAGATCTGTCTGCCCCAGAACTTTTCTGCTACAGGGCTTTGAAGGCCTAAAGCACACCCCCAAAATATTATTCTTGTGGCAGCCTTATTTCTTGCTGCCATCTTGCCCAGAGGTTTTCAACATATTAGAGTTACCTGAGATTTCGAAATTTCAGATGCTAAATCCTGAGTCTGTAAAAACTCACTGGGTGATGCCAACACGGAGCCAGGGTTGGGAACAAGCAGTGTCACTGAAAGCCGGAGACAGAGTCGGGGCGGGAGAGGGGAAGGAGGCTGGTGCAGGTGTGCACAGCCTGGGGAATGCAGCGAGGGTTCATGACACTCGGAAACACTGTTACGCTGTATGTCCTCAGGGGAGTGTCAGTTATTAATTTTCGGTCTCCGAGTTCTAATGTGTCCTTTTTTGCCCTGCTCTGTGATCCTGGAGCTGGTCTCTGCCAGGGGCCTCTCCCCTTTGCCAGCAACTCCGTGTCAGGCTCTGCCAACAGAGGGCGCAGGAGGGAGAGCAGGAGCTGGTGGCGAAGGAGGGATTTTATTGTGTGGTTCAGCTGGGCAGCAGCATCTCCTAGGGCGGCGGGGCCCTGATGACTTCCCCCTCTGGTGAGCAGTTCCCACGCCCTGGGACGGCCCCCGCCGGTTCCTTCTTCGCGCAGCCGCCACGCCCTTGCCGCGGTCTTGAACCTAAGTCTTGCAGGGCTGTCCTCTAAGCGCAAAGTCCCTTCCTGGTCACTCTCCCTCTATCCCGGCGTGGAAGTCATTCTCTACATTTGCTACTCTGTATATAACTCAAAGTCATCTTTCACCCTTGCATGAAATAGTTAAGCAATAAACAATTCTTTTAGTTCAGTTTTCCCTGTTCAAATCCTTGCCGTGGTCTCTGTCCTCCCTGGACCAAATACACTGGGTTACCGGAAAAACTTGCCTTCCACATTGAACACTCTTTACAACAGTGCTGCCAGCAGATCACAAAGCGAGGATAGAGGAGAACTTTGCACAGGTTCTCCCTGTGCAGCCGGGGTGAGCACGTCCCTTTTACACAGATAACCCAGGGGTTTCTGCAAAATTGATCTCATGGCTGTGGTAGGAGTAAGGCATCCACTCCAACTGGTGATCTGGGCTACAGGCTTATTTATTCTGTCCTAGTTAATGCTGGACTTCTGCTTTGCTTCCACTGCTCTGTCACAATGGTAGAAGAATTCAAGTTAATTAATTTGCAGCCTGCATATAATGAGGAGACTATTTCCTGACAACTCTATAGAGATGATTATATTTACATAACATTAGTCACATAATGTGTAACTTATAATTTATTTTCTATATAACTTATTGAATAATGTTATTTATACAAGTAGATGGTTATGTGTCTATATGCTTTATATCTATTCTGGTGATTGTGGTGGCAGTGAGGAGAGATAAGGAAGTCTTTGCATGTGTCACTTTTTTCTTAGGATAAACTTATTCGCCCATTGTGATAAAGCTGTTCTGCTCCAAGTTAACAATGATCATAGAGGTTGTGTGGGGGCTGTGGAGATGATTCTGGTGTAAGGCCTATGTGAGGATGCTAGGGGAAGAGCAGCTGTTCCCTGCTTCTACTTATTTTCATTCATTCATTCGTTCATCCGAATGTTTACTGAGTGTCTACTACGTGCCAGACATTGTTCTAGTAATTAAAGACACAGCAGCTTGCAAAACAGACAAAAAGGCCTGCCCTTAGGAAAATACATGCTAACGCTTCCTTGGGCAGAGTCTTGGAAAGTCACATATGGCCCCAACAAACCTGGGGATTGACTCAAAGTGGGGAGGCTACTTGTGGCTACTGCATTTGGTCTCACACACCCTCAAGGATACTTGTCCCAGAAAGTGCTACCTGTGCATGACGTGGCGCCACCTCTAATGGAGGAGCCTTTGCATGTAGGATGGAAACATTAATTCTTTAGAGAAGGGGGTACTATTCTTCATTTTGTTTTTTTTTGTTTGTTTGTTTGTTTGTTTGTTTGTTTTTCTATTCTTCGTTTTGAAGAGTCCCTCCACAATAGGTTATGAAAGTGGCATTTGAATTGAAATGAAAAATAGACACACTCATATGTAAGAGTCTAGAAAAACTCTGGAATTGGGGTGTGGGGGGACAGACAGAGAAAAGAAATTGTTTCTGCACGCTTGTCTTTTTGAGTCTCACGACATCCCTGACAGGTAAGTGAACAGATAGCATTGTCATCATGTTACAGATGAAAAAGCTAAGGGGAAATGAGTTTTTCAAGGTCACACAGTGAATGAGAAGTGTATCCCTGGTTTTCCAAGCCCAGTGCTCTCTCCATTGCACCATGCTGCTTTTGAGACGATTGGCATGGATAATTGCAGGAATTCATGAAAATAAAAATGTAACATAAGGTGATGAGGATGATGTGGTGGAAGCGAAGGTAACACGGAACCAAATATAGAGACAGACAGACACACTCTTCCTATGACTTTGATTTAGTCACTATCGCAAAACCTTCCCATGAAGAAAACAATGTGGCAGATCATTTCTGAACATTTACCGGCAAGAAATGAATTGCACGTACCCACAAAACTTGCTCTGGCTCTCCTTACCTCACCCTAATGGTGTCATGGTGCTGATATCTTATTGCACAGACAGACCTGAGGAAATGCCGAAGTGAGAGCTGTGTTTTAGTTATGTTTCTGCTGATTTGCAAGCTGATCTCCCCTGATTGCACTGTGTCCCTCCCCCGCCTTCCTGCTAAGTCAACAAGTACAGATGTTTTTCTAGGGGCGGCAAAATGTACCGGATTCTTGGCTGAGGCACTGCCTGGCTATGACTTCCTGGTGTTTCAGGCTCTATTTGTGCCCCATCCTGTAGGGTGGCAATCCCCTCTGTCCCACATCATTCCACAACTCACCACCATTCTATTAAAGCAAGAGAGCAAAATGAATGAGGGAGCCTCTGGTCTGCCACATGGCCACTAGAGGAATGGGTGTCACCCTCCCCACACCCAGCTTTGGCCACTGGGAAACTCTCATACCACACTGACTGCCAAGCACTTGCACCCTTATATTATCAGAAGATGAAACACTTGGGTCCACCCAACACCACTGATCTTGCACCCCTGCAGTCCCTTCTGTGGGCTCTGAGCTGTGGTGGCTTTTACCTTCAAGGATGACCGTCAGAGAAGCAGTATTCGAAGGAACGACGGCAAAAGCAATTGAGGGGAAAGGCAAAACAAAGACGACAACTCATCTTGGGGGAGAGACCTCCTCAAGAGAGTTTGGAAAAAGGATCGAATGCTTCAGTACACGATTTTGTGGGGCTCAGCAGAAGGAAGGGTAGAATGAAACCACATATAGACCCAAACATACCTCCTTCCCTATGTGTAAGTCACTCTTCCCAGTAACAAAACCAGAAAGGCAAATCTTTCTCTCCTTTTCCACATGAAGGTGAATGTCAGACATGGTCAGGTCTCTACTTTTAATTCAAACCTTTGTCTCCCTGCTCAGTTTTCTTTTATAACCTACTTCAGGCTTGACTTCCTCATCCTGGTGGGAGAATCCCTGGGAAGGAAGATAACAGGAGTTCTCCAAAGTGGCAGGATCAGACAGACGCCATGACCTCGAGGGAATGCACTCCATGTCGGTGCCTGCCTTTGAGGAGGCCAAACCAACTCTCCTCTCCAGCTTCTTGGCCTCAGAGTGTCACTCAAAAAACAGAGCGAGCCATGCCACGCGCCTGGAGGCTGTGTCAAATACGGTGATGCTTCAGGAAAGACTGCAGGCGCCTCTCACACTAGCTTCTCCCCCTGAGAATAGTGGACCCATGTTCTCCTTTGATCTATATTAACTTCCTCCGCTACTCTGCCAGTTAGATGAGAGGACTAGGTTTCAGGGTAACATGCATAAAATGCTTCCAGTGTTTTGCCATCTCCATAGCAAGGGGCGAAAAGCTTTACTCCTTGCACCATGTGGGAAAGTGACAGGCGCTGTACGGGAGCTTCCATTTCCCGGCAGAGACTGCATGCGCATGGGGCCCGGGGCCCTGCAGGCGGCATCCAACCCATAATAATTTCCTGTTCTTTTCCCAATTACCCCAAGTCAATAGGTCCAACGCAGACTCAAAGCATAGCCTTTGCAATTTAGATGCCACAGGTAGCTTCACGTTTGGAAAGAAGAGAAAGGGAAAATAATAACCTTGCCTTGCTCAGGTCCCTGCAGTGTCCCAGTGTCCTGGAGCGTCACAGTTGTATCTCTAGGACCCATTTAGTGCCCTTTGTCTCTTCTCACAAATGCAACTCCTTCCCTGGTGGAGCCTGGCAGGGGTGAACCATGTGCACAGGGACAGCGCAGGGCTGCTGAGACCAACAGCACAAGGGAGGGGTGCGTACAGAAAACGGAAGGGCTGCAGGGGGGAGTGTTCACAGGGAGAGATTCCATTAGCTGGAATCTGTCCTGATCCAACTAACCCCACTCCTACCCCACCTCACCTTATGAATAGCTCCACAGGACCTTAATAACACTCCCGACGCAATAAGCACCGTGTGGACTGACCAACTGTGTTCCCACTGCCATCCTTTTTAGGCCAGGGGTTCAATACACATAACAAACTTTGTCATTAGACTTTCCTGCTGCAGAGAGGGTTGGTGAAAATCCACATTCCCTAATTCCAACAGAAAGGAGCGGGGACGTACCCTTTGGTTCTGGGACTCGCTAAGACAGTGACAAGATCTTTTTGCTTCTAAATCAATGCTCTGTTGCCCAGCATGTCACTGAGAAGCCCATTTTGTGTAGCCCTGTGTCTCAGGTGTTCTACAAGATTGCAGAGAGGATGGACAAAATGGGAACAGTTGTTTACTTTAATACCTTAGCCCCAGGGCTTTCCTCTTCAAAATGAGGGTGAACCAACCGGTACATCCTCTGCCTTGGAGAATTCTCCCTCCTTCTGTGCTGGTTCCCTTCTCCTGTGCATTCAGCCTCAAAGCCTGGGCCAGCCTCGACTCTCCCCTTCACCCCACCCCAGTATGAGCTGGTTGCCAAGTCTGGTCACACCTACTTCTGAGATGTGTCTAAATGCTCTCTCTCCTTCTGAGTCGGGCCCCTGATCTCTCTCGGGGACAAAGGCAATGTGGTCCTGAAGGAGCCTTTCCCCTCAGAGCTCCTCATGCCCAACCATCATTCAAACCTTCTAGGACAGGCTTCTTATGACACACACAGCCCTGCACTTGTCTCCCTACGCCATCTGTGGCTCCCTATTGCCGGTGAGCGTGACCACCTCCCCTGACATCGTGGGCGTCTCCCCTTCTAGCCTCCTCATCTGAGGTTCCTCACACACCCTGCGAGGAAGCACATTTGGTTGGCTTCCTGTGCTTCACTTGCACCCCATGCTTCCCTGCTTTCATGCAGACACCCCCAGATCTGGCCTTCCACACAGGACCATACCTCGGTTTTCTACTTCACTGCAGCAACTAGCGCCAGGATTTCCCGCCTCCCCAGGGGGTCAGTCCTGACGAAAAAGCAGATTTGGAGCATTTTCACGTCAGCCTTCGTAATAGCGATAGTCCAAATAACCGCGGAGATGCGACACCGCGTACTTCCGCCACGTGATCCCACCGTGCTGGGGGCCAGAGGTAGCTATGGTTACTCCATTCTATAGACGAGACATTGTTAAGTAAATGGCCACGTAACATTCTGAGTCTTTGGGTTTGTCATCTTCAGGTAAGTGTGAAATGATTATATGCTTAGAGACTAACTGAGCTAAGAAAAACAAATATTTATTGAGCACTTATGTGCCAGGCAGTGGAGTAAGTACTTTCCATGTTGGGGTTTAATCTCACGATAACACCACAAAGTAAGTATTATTCTCATTTCACCATGAGGGAAATGAAGTCTCAGAGAGGTTAAGGAACTTTACCAAAGCTACACAGCTGGTCGGTGACAGAACTGGCATGCAGGCCTGTTTGAACCCAGGGCTAGTGCACGCTTGTTCCACCCGCTGCCCCTGGACCGGCGGAGGAGGAAGCTTCACAGCGCAGGAAGCACTTAAGTTCCAGGCTGAAGTGAAAAAGGGAGTGTTTGAACTTTCTGGTAAATGGCCCCCTTGTGACGGGCTGCTTCCTCCGAAGTGTGCTGACACTCCCTGGGTGGGCAAGGCAGCCTTGATTCAGAAACCAACTGAAAGAAAATAGTGAAAAGCACAGGAACATGGCCACTTTGGTTCACCTAACAGCCCCTGGGCGCTGGGCAGACCCACCTGACCGCCCGAGGCAACCCTCAGGCCTCGCTTCTCGCCCAGGGTCTCAGGCTGTTGGTAGATTAGGTTTCCCCTCCACTGGACTCAATTTTGCCACGACACAAACGAGCCAGACCTTGCCCACCCTGCGGAATGCCCTCCCCCAGTCCTGGCTCCACTTTAGCTATAGTCAGATCCCTTTTAATTACTGTCTCAGACGAGTCTGGGAAAAGGCGCCCACAGCCTACTTGTATAGCTCACATTTGTTGACGGATACTTAGGTGCCGTGCACTGGGCCAAATGGTGTACATGACTTCTCTCTCTCTCCCAACTACCTAATGGCATGGCTACTATTATCACACCGCTTTATGGACCAGCAAATAAGACTAACTTAGAGTAAATACCCTACCATAGCCACACAAGAAGAAGTGGCAGAATCAGTACTCAATCCCAGGTCATTTGAGACTGTAAGTTTTATAAGGGGAGGGATTGTCATCTTTTCTTGTTCACTGATACATCCCTGGGACTTAGACAAATGCCCAGAAGGGAGTGGATTTTCAGTCAATATCACCTGACTAAATGAACCTGCGACCAGTTTCCTCTCAATCATGATGGCACGATGCCCTCAGCTGCTTTCCCGAATGCTCCTTGCCATTTCTCTCTGCTACAGTCTCAGTTCCCACTGCTGCCTCGCCCTCTGCTCACTCCTCATCCCCACAGTTGCATTCCCACTCTCTGCTGCTGCTTTATGATTTCCCTCTGTGGCATCCCATTCCCTCTGCTGCATCGCATTCCCTCTGCTCCACCCCATTCCCACTGCTGCATCCCATTCCCTCTACTGCATCCC
>RJWJ010007251.1:0-58414 GCA_004363605.1 Indri indri | reverse complement strand
ACTGTGAGTCCTCCCTGAAGCACTTGTCTTCACAGCTTGGATTCTATGAGATGCCCACCAAAAGACACTTAACCTTTCTCTTAGAAAGTCCAGAAGGATGAGTCTTCAGATTTGTTAGAAACTCTTCCTCAGTTTTGAATTTTTTTGTGATGAGTTCATACTTTTTCTTTGTCATTTTGCAGACAAGATGGAAACTTCTCGTTTCTTTCGCAAATAAAATATGTGAGCATAGCATGTAAAGCTTTTTAAAAATAGCTCCTATTAGATTGGTGTTTTCTGAAGTATGGTATGCATGCTACTGGTGGTATGCATACTACTGGAAGTAGATAAGTTTGAATAGATTTTTTACTTGTTTTAGTATTAATTAGAAAAAAAAGCTGGTGTATCACACTTGTCATTTCATAGATATTATTGCTGAAGTCAAGACTGAGCAGGTAACAATACCTCATCCAGATCAAGTGAATTACTGGTGCAGTGCTCAGGCATGCCCGAGAATGCACTGCTGCATTCTTTTAAGCAATACAGCAACACTCTACTCCCAGAAAATGGTAATATTTAAACATACAAAGTCTTTACAGTATACATAATTGTGAATTGGAATCAATCTTGTTTTCTTTTTTTCTGTTTTGTTATTGAAGTCAACATGGATCAGTGGATAAACATAGAATTTTTAAAATGTAAAGGTGCAGACTGTGAGGGAACTGTTAATATTAGGGGATGATTTTGAAATCAGTCATATATCTTTAGACAGATTCGAAGACCAACTTTAGAAATTGAATCATCTGCTGCTGTTATAGAAGGACCAACTGCAAAGAATACATTTATCACACAAATATGATGAAAATTATTTGAAATTTGTATTTTCTTAAGCACTATAAGAATGAATTGCTTTCCCTACATTTCTATATGTGTGGTTTCACACCATACATACATTCTGGTGTGAATCCTTTCAATCTCAAGCGTTGTTTTGAAACACACAGAGTGCTGTATAAAATCTACCTGAGAGGTTCCTCAAAAAGCTAAACATAGTTGTCATATGACCCAGAAATTTTATTCCTAGATATATACCCAAAAGATTTGAAAACTGGTACTCAAATAAATGTACACCCATGTAAACCCAGGTTCAGAGCACCACTTCTCACAATAGCCAGAAGGCAGAAAGAGATCCGGTGTCCATCATTTGATGAATGGGTAAACAAATTGTAATATGTCCATATAATGGCATATTCAGCCATATAGTATGTTAGAAGTACTGATGCATTGTGGGTGAACCTCTAAAACTTTATGTTCAGTGACAGGAGGAGCCAGGCACAAAGGATCACATATTGTATGATTCCATTTATGTCAAATGCTAAAATAGATAAATCCATAGTGACAGAACACAGGTGCCTGGGGCTAGGGCTGGGGCTGGGGAGGAGAGAATAGGAAGCAACTGCTTAATGGGTATGGGTTTTATTTTGGGATATTGAGAATGTTTTGCAACAAGACAGAGGGAGTGGTTGTGCAACAATTCTCAATATACTAGATGCCACCAAATTGTTAACTTTAAAATTGTTATTTTTATGTTATGTAGATTTCACTTCAGTAATGAAAACAAAAACCAGCAACCTACCTCACAGTGTTGGGTGTGTGTGACACTGTGTGGGGAATAGAATGATGGTAGGTTGTACATAGGCATTTCTTATTCTAGCAGTTAGGTATCTATTTTTACACTTACCTTCTCTTTATGGTGTTCCATTTGTAGTAATATAAGTTTTCCTTTAAAGATAAATGTAAGTTTAAAATGATTGATTTAAAGAAAAAGTAAATAAATAAGAAAGGTGGCACTGAGATGACAAATGAAGGCAATTCACAGATGACAGAAAAAGTAGAAACTTGAAGAAACACTGCATTCTATGTTCAAGTCAATTAATTTTTATTGAGTACATGTTGGGTACAAGTTGCAATTCATCAAAGTTGAACAAGATGTGATTTTTGCCTCAGAAAGAACTTTTAACCTAATAAAGGTGATAAGCCACATTTATAAATAGAGAAAGAGGCTGAATGTGCCCAGTGCTAAAACAGGACAAACATATTGAGGTCAAGACAAGGTACCTGTCTGATTACCAGATTTAAGAAAATGCTAGAATATATAGGGAGAAAATGAACTAAAGTCTACCTACAAGTTGTAAAGGAAACCCCAACTTAATTTTGGCATTATTGGTTGGTGGGAAGGGAGCGATTTGTAGGATATCATTTTAGAGAGAAATTTGCTTTTGAATTTAGGAATAGGGAGCAGAAATAATTAATAAATGAAATAGATGATGTGTTCAAGTTCCATGTACTGTGATCCTTCCTGCCTCTTTTTCTCTCTCAGTAACCTGGCAGTCATGTTGGGCTCCCTCTCTCCCTAACAACCTCATATTTAAAGGTAATGTAGTAGGGAGCTTAAGAATGTCCATTCTGGGGCTAGACTGTCTGGGTTAAAATTCCAGTTCCCCAATTTACACACTGTGTAACCATAGTCATGTCACTTGATTTTTCTACGTTTTAGTTTTCTCTTCTTTAAAATTGGGGTATTAATACTACCTACGTATAAGGTTGTAGTAAGGATTAAATAAGTTAAATGACTAAAAGGGTAAATCATTTATAACACTGCATGGCACATGGTAAGTGATAAAAAAAAATGGTAGCTATTATCATCACCTCTAGTCAGTAAATCCTACCAGTTTTATCTCCTAAAAATCTTTTTGAATGTCCCCAACAACAACTGCCTTAGTTGAAGACCTTACATTGTCACAATTGCAATTATGCTTTAAGTAGTCTTGCACACTTACCCTCCTTTCTAACCATCCCCTCTGTCTCATTTGACTGCTAGACACACTGCTGCTTATTTATCTTAAATACTTAGTTCTGGTGTTACCTCTGTGAAACTTTCCCTGATCCCTCGCATTAGTCTACTTGGGGCTCTGCATGTGCATTCATATCATCTGGAGCATATCTCAATTATAGCACATCTTACATAGTCACATAGTACTGTGACTGTAGTTGATGTTCCTGGGGCTATGACCACCTCGAAGGGGGGAAACTGAGTTTACTCAGCTCTGAACTTCCAGCCTAAACACAGCCCCTGATACAAAGGTGATATTTACTAAATGCTTGGGTGGATTAATGAATGGCCTCTGCCTGTAGAAAGTTAGCTTACAGTTTTCATCTGGGAAGCTAAGGTGAGAACACATAAGGATAAATAACTATTATGAGGATAAATAACTATTATGAACATCGTTCTGTAAGTGATACAAGAGTTTAGAAAAAAGGGCATTTGATGAGTATTGGAATAATCAAAATAGGCTTCAAAAAGTTAGAGCTCAATTTGTAACTTAAGAATAGGCAGGGATTCTTTTCCCCAGTGTATATTTTTGTCTGCTTTGTCAAACATTAGATGGCTATATGAGGATGGTTTTATGTCTGGGTCTCAGTTCTGTTCCACTGGTCAATGGCTCTATTTTTGTGCCAGTACCAAGGTGTTTTGATTACTAGAGCCTTATAATAAAGGTTGAAGTCTGGTAAATTGATACCTCCCATTTTGTTTTTATTGCCTAGAATTGTTTTTGCTATGCGGGGTCTTTTCTCGTTCCATACGAAGCATAGAATTAATTTTTCTACATCTGTGAAGAATGATGTTGGTATTTTAATAGGGACTGCATTGAATCTGTAGATCACTTTGGGTAGCATAGACATTTTAACGATGTTGATTCTGCTGACCCACGAGCATGGTATGGTTTTCCACCTGTTTACGTCCTCTGCTATTTCCTTCCTCAATGTTTCATAGTTCTCCCTGTAGAGGTCTTTTACCTCCTTAGTTAAATATATTCCTAGATACTTTATTTTCTTTGTTGCTATTGTGAAGGGAATTGAGTCTTTGATTTCGTTCTCGGTATGACTGCTGTTGGTGTATATGAAAGCCTCTGATTTGTGTGTATTGATTTTATATCCTGAGACTTTACTGAATTCATTTATCAATTCCAGGAGCCTCTTGGTTGAATCCATGGGGTTTTCTAGATATAATATCATGTCATCAGCAAATAGTGAGAGTTTGATCTCTTCTGTTCCCATTCGTATGCCTTTGATTCCACCCTCTTGCCTGATTGCTGTGGCCAGGACTTCCAGCACTATGTTCAGTAGAAGTGGAGATAGTGGGCAACCTTGTCTGGTTCCAGTTCTAAGTGGGAATGCTTTCCATTTTTCCCCATTCAGTATCATTTTGGCTGTGGGTTTGTCATAAATGCCTTGTATCATTTTTAGGTAAGCCCTGTCTATGCCTGTTTTGTTAAGCGTTCTTATCATAAAATGGTGTTGAATTTTCTCAAATGCTTTTTCTGCGTCTATTGAGAGAATCATATGGTTTTTGTTTTTGCTTCTGTTTATGTGATGAATTACATTTATAGATTTGCATATGTTGAACCATCCCTGCATGTCTGGGATAAAGCCCACTTGGTCATGATGGATTATTTTATTAATAAGCACCTGGATTCGGTTAGCTAGAATTTTGTTGAGAATTTTTGCATCTATATTCATAAGGGATATTGGTCCGTAGTTTTCCTTTTTCGTTGCATCCTTTCCTCGTTTGGGTATCAGGGTTATGTTGGCTTCATAAAATTTATTGGGGAGAAATCCATCCTTCTCGATGTTGTGGAATAATTTCTGCAGGGTAGGCACCAGTTCTTCTTTGTAGGTGTGGAAAATTCGGGTGTGAAACCATCTGGTCCAGGACTTTTCTTTTTTGGAATGTTTTTTATTGCTGTTTCAATTTCAGTTCTTGATAATTGGTCTGTTCAGGAATTCTGTTTCTTCCTGGTTGAGCCTAGGTAGGCTGTGTGTTTCTAAAAATTCAATAAATGGTGCTGGGAAAAATGGATAGCCACATGTAGAAGACTGAATCAGGATCCACACCTTTCACCTCTCACAAAAATCAACTCATGCTGTGTCACAGATTTAAAGCTAAGGAGTGAAACTATTAGATTCTAGAGGAAGATGTTGGAAATACTCTTCTAGACATTGGCCTAGGCAAAGAATTTATGAAGAAGACCCCAAAGGCCATCACAGCAACAACCAAAATAAATAAATGGGACCTGATCAAATTAAAAAGCTTCTGCACAGCCAAAGAAACTGTCACAAGAGCAAACAGACAGCCTACAGAATGGGAGAAAATATTTGCATGCTACAAATCCGATAAAGGCTGATAACTAGAATCTACTTAGAACTCAGGAAAATCAACAAGAAAAAAATCAAACAACCCTATCAAAAAGTGGGCAAAGGACATGAACAGAAACTCTTCAAAAGAAGACAGAATAATGGCCAAAAAACATATGGAAAAACGCTCAACATCTCTGATCATCAGGGAAATGCAAATCAAAGCCACAATGAGATATCACTTATCTCCAGTGAGAATGGCCTTTATCAAAAAGTCCCAAAACAATAAATGTTGGCATGGATGCGGAGAGATAGGAACACTCATATGCTGCTGGTGGGGCTGCAAACTAGTGCAACCTCTGTGGAAAGCAATATGGAGATACCTTAAAGAGATACAAGTAGAATTACTATTTGATCCAGCAATCCCATTACTGGGCATCTACCCAAAATATCAAATGACACTCTATAAAAAAGACACCTGCACCCAAATGTTTATAGCAGCACAATTCACAATTGCAAAGATGTGGAAACAACCCAAATGTCCATCAATACATGAGTGGATTAATAAAATGTGGTATATGTATACCATGGAGTACTATTCAGCTGTAAGAAACAATGGTGATATAGCACCTCTTGTATTCTCCTGGATAGAGCTGGAACGCATTCTCCTAAGTGAAGTATCCCAAGAATGGAAAAACAAGCACCACATGTACTCACCATCAAATTGGTATCAACTGATCAACACATAAGTGCACATATAAGAATAACATCTATTGGATGTTGGGCAGGGGGGAGGGGGAAGCGGGGAGGAGGGGATGGGTATATGCATACACAAAGAGTGCAATGCGCACCGTTTGAGGGACAGATGCACTTGAAACTCAGACTTGGGGGGGACGGGGGGAAAGGGCAACATACGTAACCTAAACATCTGTACCCCCATGATATCCTGAAATAATAAAAAAAAAAGAATAGGCAGGGAGAGAGGACTTTTGATAGGATAATCAAGGAGGCTCTAGGAGACCTGCGTAGGGCCAGGGGCACGGGCTGTGAAAGGAACTGAGGCAGAAGGATGATCCTGGAGATCAGTGAAAATGGCTGACAAGAGACACCAGCTGCCAGATTGTCAAAGAAAGGAAAACTTTTGGATGAAAAAGAAAACAAACAAACAAACAAACAATCATAGATCAGGTGTCTTTCCAAGTGAAAAGTGCTAGAAAATACACGATATTCCATGGGAAGAAGTTGTGGAGCAGAACAAGAAGGAACAACATATTGGAAGAGGTCAACCCCTGAGAGGCTTGGAGTCCAGCAAAAAGGGTAGGTGGAGAGGTTTGTTTCACCCTCCCTCCCACCTCTGGCAGTCAGCAGGCTCCCTCCTTAGCTACTGGAGAGCCTTTCTACCTTCACAAGCCCAAAAGCTGCTGCCACCAATGAACTGAGAACTTCTTGAGGACAAAGCACCAGGCTGCCAAGCCCATGGGGGCGCATCCAGTGACCACAGACCCAGGCCGAGATGACAAGTGCCACATTGCTTCTTCACACACTATGCACCTTTGTCCTCCCCACGGGCCTTCAGTCCCTCAGTTTTCATCTTGCTCATTCCCACACAAACATTTTCCAACTCTGGCCCAAACTGTGGGAGCCACAGTGGGGCGGTGGGTCCTGGGGGATCTGCATGACCCCAGAGCCTGGACATTCTGGGTGGGCTGCCTTCCAGAGAGAGGAACAGAGATACCCAGAGTGCTAGCTTTTCCCCATTCAGACTCTTCTTCTCCTTCCCCTCCCTTACCAGTGGCTGCCAAGAGAGATGCTTGAGACGTGGCTCTCAGGAGCTGCTGTTTCCTGTCTGTTGGGGCTTCCACAGAGAGTGGGGCTCAAACCTTTCCTCTTAAAGACCTGCAGAAAACTAATGGGTGCTTGGACTGTGAGCTCTCTGCTAACTGGCCCTCCCTGGTGCTGTTTGCCTGGCTGCTGCATCACAGCAGGGCACACCCTGAAACAGACGGACATCAAACCTGCTTGAACACCCCATAGGCAACTCCAGGCCAGCACGCTTCTCCCAGGCATGGTCAGGGATTGAACTTCGGGGATCCGGGGACAGGCCTGAAGGCCACATCCAGTACCCCGAGGACTTGATCATGTTGCTCAGGGGCACAGAGGGGAGATTTGTGAACTAATCTTGGGATGTGAGGGAGCCCATATGGACAGAACTGAAAAGAGAGTGCGGTGTGGATCCCAGCCACAATGCCATCATGGAGCATCCCTCCCACCACCGGAAAGCCGTCCTCTCAGCCCATGGCGGGATCCTGGACAGGGAAGCTCCCTGTCCAGTCTGCAGTGCCATTGCTGGGAAGCTCAGCTAGTTTGAGCTCTTGCCTGCCAGCAGACGCCAGAAAGACACTACAGAGCATGGGAAGAGGAGACAAGCAGAACTCGCTCCCTATAGCCAGATTGTAGATCTTAGATAACCCCTGCCTCCACAAGCAGACTTTCTGGTTGTATGGGGTCACCTCAGCCCTTCCCTGGCAGCTTTACCAAGAAGGCTGGGAGTGGACTTTGATCACCATGGAAACAGGTACATTTCCAGCTTTTGTGGAGCCTGAGGGCAGGCTCACTCAACCCAGCCCTGCCCAGCCTTACTCCCCAACCTGCCTCTGCTGGGGTGGAGAATAAGGACTCACCTGGAAGTTCCAGTGCCCGACCACCACTCGGGGCATTCATGTGCTTTTCCTGAGGGCCTAGAGCTGGTCACAGATCCCAAAAACAAAACTAAAGCTTGTTCCTTCTAGCAAGAACCACCTATTGACAGGGAGATAAATTTGCACAGCCTTTTACAGCATTTACTGACTCAATCATACAGGATGTGGTTGATTCATACCCACAAGCACCACCTACTGTCTCAGAGATTAAACTGTGTGTGACAATACAATTTACACTGTTAAGAAGACCACAGAGCTGGGGAAAGAGAAAGGATCTCAAAAACCTCCATGCTCCCTCAACAAAGCGAGAAAGGGAGTCTGCCCACACATATAGCTCACCACTGCTACAGCTTACAAACAAGAGAAACTGAGGAAACAGCACTGAGAAACTGAGAAAACCACCACTCTAAGGATATTTATAACCAAGACATTCATCCAGAACATAGACCAACATCAAAGCACTCACAAGCAAAGCCAGAGGTTCTTACCTATCATATGCTATAGACACTTCTTTATGAGTGAAGGGAGAAGAAAAAAATTCCCATCTAAACAAAAGAAAATCCAAAAATAAGAAGTGACTCCTGCCCCAGATGAGAAGAAATCAGTGAAAGAACTCCAGAAGTATGAAAAATCAGACCAAAAGATACCCCCAAAAGGTAACACCAGTTCTCTAGTAATGGATACCAACCAAAATGAAAATACTGAAAGGACAGAAAAAGAATTCCAAATATGGATTGTAAGGAAGCTCAGTGAAATCCAGTAGAAAATGGAAAACAAATTAAAAGAAACCAGAAAAACAATTCAGGAAATGAATGAAAAATTCACTAAAGAGATTGACATGTTGAAAAAAGAACAAATAGAACTTCTGGAAATGAAAAATTCATTTAAGGAAATACAAAACATAGTGGAAAGTTTAAGGAATAACTAGGCCAGGCAGAGGAAAGAATTTGAGACCTTGGTGACAACTCTTTTGAATTAACTCAGTCAAAAATGAAGAACAGAGAATAAGAGGAATGAACAAAGCCAACAAGAAATATAGGATTATGTAAAATGGCCAAAGATAAGACTCACAGGCATGCCTAGAGGGAAGAAGAAAACGAACAAGGGCTGGAAAACCTATTTGAGGAAATAATTGAGGAAAACTTACCTGGTCTTGCTAGAGATTTAGACATCCAGGTAGAAGAAGCTCAATGAAAACGTGGGAGATTCATTGCAAAGAGGCAATCACCAAGACACGTAGTCATCAGATGGCCAAAGTGAACCTGAAGGAGGAACTCCTGTGAGCCATAAGGCAAAAACATCAAGTAACTTCCAAAGGAAAATCCATCAGGCTAACTGTAGACTTCTCAACTGAGACCTTACAAGCCAGAAGGGAGTGGGGCCACACCTTCAGTCTTCATAAATAGCACAATTGCCAGCCTGGAATTTTGCATCCAGCAAAACTAAGTTTCATATGTGAAGGAAAAATAAAGACTTTTCAAGACAAGCAGACACTGAGGGAATTTGTCAGACCAGACCTGCCCTGCAAGAAATACTCAGAACCACATTGTAAATGGATGTTCACCATAGATACCCACCAGAGTAAAACCACCCAAAAGCTAACCCTCAGAAATCATATAAAACAATACCACGAGAGGTAAAAAACAAAAGCAATAAGGAACTACCCAATAGGATGAACAGAGCAGCACCCCACATACCAATTCTATCAATCAAAACATGAAGGGTCTGAGTGCCCCACTCAAGAGACGCAGGCTGGCTGAATGGATGAAAAAATACAATGTAAGTATCTGCTGTTTCCACAAAACACAGCTAACCCACAAGGACTCATACAGACTCAAGGTGTAAGGATGGAAAAAATTATTCTACACAAATGGAAACCAAAGAAAGCAGGTGCAGCCATTCTTATATCAGATAAAACTGACTTTAAATCAACAATAATAGAGAAACATAAAGATGGTCATGAAATAAGGGTAAAGGGAGCATTTCAATAAGAAGACATAACAATCCTAAATTTTTATGCATCTAACACAGGAATGCCCAGATTCATAAAGTAAACCCTACTAGATCTAAGCAAAGAGATAAACAGAAGCATAATAACTGCAGGGACTTCAACACCCCACAGACAGAACTGGACAGATCATCCAAGCAGAAAATAAATAAAGAAACACTGGAATTAAATGGCACTCTAGAACAAATAGGCCGAACACAAATTTACAGAACATTCTACCCCCAAAATACTGAATATACATTCTTCTCATCAACACATGGAACATTCTCCAAGATTGATCATATCTTAGAACACAAAACATGTCTCAACAAATGCAACGAAATAGAAATCATACCATGCATCTTCACAGACCACAGTGGAATAAAACTAGAAGTCAACTCCAAGAGAATCACTCAATTCTACACAAAGTCATGGATATTAAACAACTTATTGCTGAACAATTATTGTGTCAACAATGAAATTAAGATGTAAATTAAAAGATTCTTTGAACTGAATGACAAAGGGACAAAAGCTACCAAAATCTATGGGATTCATCAAAGTATTCCTAAGGGGAAATTCATGGCCTTAAATATCTACATGAAAAAGACAGAAAGATCACAAATTAATAATCTAATATCACATCTCAAGGAACTAGAAATGGAAGAGCAAACCAAACCCAAAGCCAGCAGAAGAAAAGAAATAACTAAGGTCAGAGCAGAACTATATGAAATGGAAAACAGAAAAAAACTATGCAAAGGATTAATGAAACAAAAAGTTGGTTCTGAGAAAAGATGAACAAAATTGATAGAAGTCTTGCTAGATTAATCAGGAATGGAAGAGATAGGACCGAAGTAAGCTCAATCAGAAATGAAAGAGGAGATATTACAACTGATACCACAGAAATACAAAATATCTTCTGTGAATACTGTGAAAATGTCAATGCACATAAACTCAAACATGGACAACTTCTTGGTAACACACAACTCCCAAGACTCAATCAGGAAGAAATAGAACTCTTGAACAGACCGGTAATGAGCAACACCATTGAAGCAATAATAAAAACTGTTCCAACCAAAAAAGCCCTAGACCAGATGAATTCACAGCCGAATTTTACCAGACCTACAAAGCAGAGCTGGTACCTATACTGCAGAAATTATTCTATATCATCAACAAACAGGGAATCCTCCCCAATTCATTCTATGAAGCCAAAATCACCTTGATACCAAAGCCAGGAAGGGACACAACAACAACAACAACAACAGCAAAAAACTACAGACCAATACCCTTATGAATAAGGATGCAAAAATCCTCAATAAAATACTAGCAAACCAAATTCAACAGAATATCAAAAAAACAATCCACCATGACCAAGTGGGCTTTATCCCAGGGCTGCAAGGATGGTTCCACATATGGAAATCAATAAATGTGGTTCACCACATAAACAGAAGCAAAAACAAAGACCATATGATCCTCTCAATAGAGGCAGGGTAAACACTTGACAAAATTCAGCACCCTTTTATGATAAAAACCCTCAACAATTTAGGCACAGAAGGAACATATCTCAAAATTATAGAAGCAGTATATGACAAACCCACAGCCAACATTGTACTGAATGGGGAAAAGTTGACAGCATTCCCCCTTAGAACTGGAACAAGACAAAGGTGCCCACTGTCACCACTTCTACTCAACATAGTACTGGAAGACCTAGCCAGAGCAATCAGCAAAAGAAGGTAATAAAGGGTATCCCAATCGGGAAACAGTAGGTCAAACTATTGCTTTTTGTTGACGATATGATCTTATATTTAGAAAGTCCCAAAGACTCCAGCAAGAGACTCCTGGAATTGAAAAATAAGTTCAGCAAAGTCTCAGGCTACAAAATCAATGTTCACAAATCAGTGGCATTCCTATACACTAGTAACAGTCAAGCTGAGCATCAAATCAAAGACTCAATACCATTCACAATACCTACAAAGAAAATAAAACACTTAAGAATATACTTAACCAAGGAGGTGAAAGATCTCTACAAAGAGAAGCACGAAACACTGAGGAATGAAATTTTGGATGGCACAAACAAATGGAGAAACATATCTTACTCTTGGATCAGTTGAATCAACATTGTCAAAATGTCCATACTACCAAAGTGATTTATGGATTCAATGCAATCCGTATCAAAATACCAACATCATATTTCAAAGGTTTAGAAAAAATAATTCTATGCTTTGTTTGGAACCAGAAAGGAGCCGTAGTAGCCCAAGCAATCTTAAGCAATGGGAACAGATCTGGAAGCATCATATTACCAGACTTCAAACTATGCTATAATGCTATAGTAACCAAAACAGCATGGTATTGGCACAAAAATAGAGACATAGACCAGTGGAACAGAGCAGAGGACCCAGATTTAAAACCATCCACATACAGCCAACTGATCTTTGACAAAGCAAACAACAATATACACTGGGGAAAAGAATCCCTATTCAATAAATGGTGCTAGGAAAATTGGGTAGCCACATGCAGAAGAATGAAACAAGCCCCCTACCTCTTGCCACACACAAAAATCAATTCAATATGGATAAGAGACTTGAATGTAAGGCATGAAACCATAAAAATTCTAGAAATAAATCTAGGAAAAACTCCTCTAGACATTGTCCTATGCAAAGAATTTATGGCTAAGACCCCAAAGGCAATTACAGCAACAGCAAAAATAAATAAATGGGACTTGATTAAATTAAAAAAGCTTCTGCACAGCTAAGGAAATAATCAACAGGGCAAATAGACAATGTACAGAATGGGAGAAAATATTCATAAACTGTACATCTGATAAAGGGCTGATAACCAGAATGTACAAAGAACTCAAGCAAATCAGCAAGGAAAAAACAAACAACCCCATTAAAAAGTGGGCAAAAGACATGAACAGAAACTTTTCCAAAGAAGATAGACAAATGGCCAATAAACATGAAAAAATGCTCAACATCACTAATCATCAGGGAAATGCAAACTAAAACCACAGTGAGATATGACCTTACCCCTGTTAGAATGGGTTTTATTAAAAAAGTTCAAAAACAATAGATGCTGGTGTGGATGCAGAGAGAAAGGAACGCTTACACACTGTTGGTGGGACTGGAAATTAGTACAACCCTTATGGAAAACAGTATGAAGATTCCTCAAAGAAGTAAAAGTTACCTATCCAGCAATCCCCCTACTGGGTATTTACCCAAAGGAAAATAAATCATTTAATCAAAAAGACACCTGCTCTTGAATGTTTATTGCAGCACAATTTACAATTGCAAAGATGTGGAATCAACCCAAGTGCCCATCAGTTCATAAGTGTACTAACAAAATGTGGTATGTGTATACTATGGAATACTACACAGCCAAGAAGAAAGATGTATTAGTGCCTTTTGCAACATTTGCATGGAATTGGAGACCATTATCCTAAATGAAGTATCTAAAGATTTGAAAAACAAATGCCACGTGTTCTCGCTGTTGAAGTGGAACTAACCGGTGAGCAAACATGTGCGCAGAGGGAAGTAAAACTCAGTGGAAATCAAGCAGGGTGGAGGAGGAGGAGAGGATGGGTGAAAACCTACCTAATGGGTACAGTGAACACTATCTGGGTGATGGGCACAATTGTAACCCTGACTCAAGCATAACAAAATTTATACATGCAGCCGAATACATTTATATCCCTGTAATATTTTGAAATAATAAAAAAGAATAGCCATAACTTTTGTGAACAGAGGGGCATCCACAATGTTTTATGGAATATTTCATGAGTTAAATAGATGGTGACAGAAAAAAAATACATCTAGCATTTGCAAAACAGAGAGGAGATCAGTCTTACTATAGTGTGTGTAGGGTGTGTGTGTGTGGTGGTGGGAGGTATATGTTGAAAACTACAAGTAGTTTCCAACCTATAAATGGGGTGTGTTCTAAAGGTTTATTTACAAATCATTTGTTTAGACATGACACATCACATACATGATTGTGAGGTTTCTGGCCGAGTCCATAATATTGTATTTAACCTACTTAAGCAGTGATCTATCCCAGAAACTGTGCTCCAGGTCTCGGAAGCAGAGGGTTAGGAAAGGTGGGACGGATTCTGGGGTAGAAGTCAGAGAATAGAGGAAGTTGAGTTTTGTTGTTCTTCAACAACCCTTTTCGCACCCTTTTTTCTCTATCTCTATGTTTAAGAGAGAGTTTCTTTATCCCCTAAGGCCTCCTGCTGCTAATTTCCTTAAAACAGCACCCCACTCAGGGTTGCTAGGGTTTAAAAGGCTCTCTCCCACCTTCAGTGTGCCCCATTCCCTCAGGGCAACAGCTCTTTGCCATTTGAAGAGACTTGACTGTACTCATTCACACCAATGTGTGAATTACAGATAGCCACCTCATCCTGGCAGCTGTACTTATTATAATTTTAACAGCTGCCTTGTTAGCTCCAATGAACCTGTAATTGCTGGAATTTCTGGCAGTAGTACAGAGCAAACAATGGGAGGGGGTGGAGGTGAGAGTTACAGAGAGTTCCTTTGTAGGAGGAGATATATTTTGGGACAGGGAAAGCCTTGGCTAAGAGCTTTGCCTAATTTCCTTTTCTTCTCCATTTCCCTCCCCCACAAGGTTCCTGTGTATTCCTCTCCACAGATTTACTATAAGCTATAAGTTGTTTAATTTTTTATAATAGCTTCCATGACAGTTCTGGGTATGGTGGTTTCAGTTGTGTGCAAATCTTGGGACCACCTGTAATGGGAAATATGGTTGAATAGATAAGGTGGGGCTAGGGGTTGAGGGTCTCCTGAAAGTGGAGTCTATAAATACATGACATAAATAAGTAGTCTTAGAAGGCTTTTGAATAGAAACTTGAGATGATGAAAGCAATAAGGAAGGTAAAATTCATTCTAAATTTTAGATTAGAAATGATGGGGTGTCAAGTTTACTATTGGTTTATACAGATTCCTATTTTTGGCTGCTGTTTTTCGCTGTCCTGGGACTTCTACCTTAAATTGTTAGTGTCTGTCTCCCTGGCTGTCTGACTGTTCTCTGTGGCTCCTGAGCCAATCTTCCTTTAGGATTAGGCTCCTAGAGGCGTTTATGACTCTTGTATTCCCAACTAGCCCTTAAGGGCTTATATACTATGATTCTGTGTCCAAAATTCAAGTTTACTGTTAGCAAAACACAGCTTCCTTTTAAGACCATATTTTTTTCTTTTTAATAAAAATCTCCAGCCCTTTTCTTCCATCTTTACCCCAGAACACACCAGAGACAGTGGTTAATTATCTGCATCAGTTAGCCCTCACAGCTGCAGGAGCCTCTACCCCCAAGTCCCTAACCTATGCATGTTAAACCATGTTGCAAATAGGCTCTTTCCTTTGGGGAACCCCATTGTCTTTTATTCTTCATATTGTTCATTATGTTAATATCCTTGATATTTCTGCCCTGCTGGTCTGTGTAAAGGGGAGGTCAGGAAGTGAGGTGAGAAAGAGATTTGAGATACTTCCTTAATCCTAAATTATAATTCTCTCATTGGAACACGATTCATAGGTCTTTAATCAAATATGTATATTTTTCTTTATTTTGAAAGTTAAAGGGGCTTGTTAGCATTGGATCCTCCTGTGTTTCATTTGTATATTTTACTCTTGACTGCTCACCATACCATTTGCTTTACTAGGTTTTGGTGATGTGCAGTGGCTTGCTTGGTTGAATTTGCTATTTTATTTCTTGCTCCATCTAGTGGATCAGTGATTGTCAAAATTGGATTTCGTGGTTTACTCTTTCATCATCACTATTTGCAACAATAGTTTAATAGAATCTAACAGTCCAAAGAATATGCTTTTATACTTTTCAATTTCCAGTGTGTAGAAATGACTGGTTTTAGGAGCTGCCGTTTTATTTTTTAACATTCACTAGTCCAGGTAGTGATAAACCAACGAAATGCATTTTTTCACTTTACCAATACTATCTTGACTTAAAAAAACTGGTTACTGAAATTTCCTTTCTTTATGGTAGCTAAGTGTTTCCCTTTCTCAATTTAGTTCAGCAATCAGTTATTGATCCATTAGCTCCTCCCCCATCCATCTGTCTTAAAGTTGTTGTGTACCTACTATGCTGGGCACCCTGCCAGGCACACACAGGGTCTATCACACAAATATCAACAGGAGCCATTTAGGTATACTGTTTGCAATTGTAATATTTTATTTATTTCTTATGATTCACATCTCAGTTTTGGAAGGATAAGGCCATTTAGTGATTTCTTGTTTAATTATCATTATAAAAGTGTGGTTAGGAATGGAGGAGGGAAGAACTTACCTCTGCTGACTTGATTTCACTAAAATTGCCTCCTATAATTGGGTTCCTATGTGACAGGTAATGAGTTAGGTTTAATAAAAACATAAGTAAGATGCAGCCTCAGTTCTTAAGAGTTTATAGTCTAGGGAGATATAGAAACTGTTATAATCCAAAGTGACAGAAGCTATAATATTCAAAGTACCACAGGAGGATAGAAAACCATTACCTGTGTATGCTAAGGGATGTGAGGGAACGTTTCATTCAGGCAGGTATGCTTGAATACTTAAGCAAGACTAGAAGTTTGCTTGGTAGACAAGGAGGGCAGGGAATTCCAAGTGGAATCATATGTGGAATCACTGAAGCATGAAAGAGTATGGCATGTTTGAGATCTACTCCAAGAAATTGCTAATCGATGAATGAAAGGGAGCTCTGTGAATTGGCACTGGGAAGGTATTTCTGGCATAGGTATAGGGTGATCATTTCTGTTACTTTTGTCATATTGCTGTCCTATATCTTCTATTAGCTATTCCCTATTTTTCCCTTCCTCCAGCCATTTACTTTGGTATACAAAGGCCTTTTTTTTCTTTGGGATGGGATTGTTTAGGAGTCATATTTGTAGTTTTTCCTCTAAAATAAATGTTAATGTAAATATTAATACAATACAAAGGTGAGTAATGAACACCAAATTAGATGTCAGGGGACCTGGATTATTGTTTTCCAGCTCTCTCACTCAGCAGCTATGTCACTTAAGCCAAGTCATTTAACAACTCTGTTTCTTCACTAGTAAAATGGGAATATTAACACCCACATTGCCTACCTCAAGATCAGGTTGAAAATGAAAATGAGTCTCTTAAAAATTAAGAGGTATAATAAACTCTTTTACTTAGAATTCTGCTGGCTGAGTTTAAACTGACATTTAAAACAAGTTAAATACTTTGTGGAGTATCTGGATAGGAAAATTAGGTTGTTAAGTAATTCTTATTTTCTCATTAACCTTATGTGTCTGCCCTCTGTCTTTGAAATGTCATTTAGCTTATTTCTGTGTTTCCAAACTAACATGATAAAAAGTTTGAACTTTCCAATGTTCTAGCATGTGTATTTTAGCCCCTTTCATATTCCTACTATAACTATTAAACAGTAATCAATTTAAGATTTATGTTAGTAAAATCTAAGTTGGTATATTTCATAGTTGATCTGAATAATTAATATCTCCTAAGTACATTGGATTACTCATGAGTTACCTTCCATCATTTGTGGTACTATATAATGGTATGACCTGAGTTTTGTTCCATTTTAGAAATATTTAAGAGGGTTCTGATTCATTCAATTAGGATTGGGAGGCTATGAGACTTTGGCCTCTGCCTCCTTTGCCATTTTTCCTAATCCAGTGACAGTGTGGGCAGCTGTTATTAGTAGCAGCAAATGGCATTTCCATTCATTTTCTTTCCTTTGACCCCATTTCCCCCATTAGATTGAATGGTAATACTACTGAAATCTGATAAATCACCTTAAATATGAACTTCTAGACTATAGGAATACGAGCAATTGCTCCCAATATAAATACCCCTGGCCAACCCTTCTTTAGACCAATGGTTCTCAAAATCTATCATCCATGGATATTTCAGCAGAATGGAAAACTCTATAAACCGCTTAACTCATCCTGCTCTGAGCCATCATATATACATCAGAAGAAAGGGAAGGAGTACTGCTATGGATGAGATAACATGACGGCATTTTAAGTGGAATGTAAATTAATTATGTATACTAGACTGGTATAGAGTCTGTCGTCACAATCACTAATAGCATATGACACTTGTGGACTTCCAGGAGGTAGTTACCTCTTCCCCACTTTCTCCTTTTACAAAATCAAGATGAACAAGTTATGTGAATTTGGATAAAAATACCTATTCAACACTCCTTTGTTATGACAGAGGGGTTCACCATTCTGTGGTGAATGTGTCTTGCTCTTACTCTGTAAACCTCTGTCTTGCTCTTGCTCTGTAAATCTATCTTGTCCTTCCTCAATAAACTTCATTTCATGCTTGCAAAAAAAAAAAAATACCTATTTGAGTCAAAATATAATATAAAATGGTTGTTGCTTTTTTTCTGCCAGGCCCGAAGGAAATATTCTGGCAATTGGTCTGTTTTCTACAAAACTAAATGATGAAATGGTCTGGCTTATTTTCTCTTTGTTTTAAAATCTATGGTACCATTGATACATAGTTTAAAAACATTCTTCTGAAGACCCAGTTGATTAAATCATTTTTATGTCCCACTAAGTACTGCCCTTTTTTGAAGATTATTTGGAAAATATGGCGCATTTCCCAAATGACATTCTCCATTTTTTATGTATTTGAATTTTTTTCCTTACAAGTTAATGGAAAGGGAACTGGTCAGTTCTTTTCACTCAGTAAAAAAGAAAGAAGGTGCAGATAGCTTTTATCTGGGAAATTTTTAAGTCATTGAGATAATATTTAAGTATAAACTGCTTTTTGAAATTGTTGGTGGAATCCTCTTAACCCACTTGAACGTAAAATCGTTGAATAAGATGAAACAGTTTTTTATTGTCTACATAAAAGAAAGCACCATGGTTTTTGCATCATTGCATAAATCTAAGAGATTGTGCATACATAAAAAGGATGAGACAAAGCTGAATGCTAAATGCTAAAATCAACCAAAGCTTGAGTACTTACTGAGTATTTGACACTGACCATAATGGGATGTGGTTCCACAGAGTGAGAACACTAAATATTTACCCCCAAGGACATATTTCTCTGATACAGCTTCTTGTCCTATATTAATCTCCCAGGTAACACTATTAACCCTTCTTTCAAAATATCCTCTTCTTACACTTAGATTTTCTCCCTTAATAAACTGCTCTTGGAGATCTAATCACCTACTCATACTCTCTCATCTCTTTTTGTGATCTTCATGAATTTCTTTTGTTTATTGCATGAACTTTCAAGTGAATTCTCTTGGTTTACTGCAAGTAGTAAAACACAGTCAGTTTCCTCCCACTTACAGCTCCATTTTTCCAAAGGTCACAGCTCCATCATTCAACTATTCTGCTGGTATCCTTTTCTCATCAATTCTTTGGAATATTTGAACCAGGGCTGTGATGTCTATAGCTAGCAATGTCGCATAGTAATGCACAGTTGCTGCCCAATACAGGTCCAGCTCTCTTCACAATTCATATCCTTTTTTTTTCAGGCTTGGGAGTGGTGAAAGAAGTTACTAATATTAAGGAATACTGTGAAGTCTGGGAAGTTGGGCTTTCTTGGGCCTGCTTACTTATCCTCAAGCTCTGACCTTTGTGCCTTAGTGTCATCTCCTTACCATCCTATTTCACTTTATGGGCGAAGGATCAAAAAGATTTCTTTGACATTGTGTGCTAAACATTAGGAAGAATGCATGGTCTCTGGTCCCTGCACTGAGGGAATATTAAAAAAAAAAAAAAAAACCCGTAGACTCAAATTATCCTGAAAGAGTTCACAAAAATGAAAGGAACTTGAGCCGGATCTGGAAGGATGGGTTGAGTTCAGAAAATTGGAGCGGGGAAGAGATATCATGCAAGAAGGACCTCTGGAGCTAAGGTGAGAAAAGAACCAAGGAAGCTTGTGAGATAGAGAACTGATAGGAAGTTGGTGTTATGATACTACAGTAAGCTGGAAGAGTAGGTTGGCCAATGTGTAGTGAGTTCTTAGTGCTGAGCTTAGTTACTTGATTAATTCTTTGATTCACTCATTCAACAAATAGTTTCTCATAACCCACAGGATAAAATCCACACTTCTTCTCTGGCATGCATAATATTCTGTGATGTGGTTTCTGCATACCTTACAATTTACTCCCCTCAACACTATGTACCCTCTTTTCAGTCATAGTGAACTCTTTACAGTCATTTTGAAAACTTACCAATTCCCCAACATGTTATATTCCTCAAATCTCTGTATTGTTGCACACGCTATTTCTTCTAGACTCTACCTGATGAATGCCTCATTCTTCAGCCTCTGTTGCGGCAAGATTTTTGTTATTCCTCTGCTGCTGTAGAATCCTGGGCATATACTACTAAAGCTTCCACACGATATTTTGTGTTGTGAGAGTACATGTGTGCTTCCCTCACTCAACCAGGAGCTTCCTGAGAACAAGGGATTGTGTCTTGTTCACCTTTACATCCATATCACCTAGCATAGTACCTAACACGTAGCTAATTCAACAAACATACACTTACTGTATAAAATATTTATTGATCACTTAATTTACATCCTGTATAGTTTTATTTTAAAAGAGTGATCTAGATGCAATTGTATTGCTAGATTGAAGATGGGAGATGCAGGGAGACCGGTTATATGTGGTTTTTTTTTCCGAGGTAACTCATTTGTTTGAAAAACAGTAGAGGGTAGATTCCAGGAAAATTGATAAAGAAAAAAAGGTAGGGCTTCATGACTGGCTACTATGTGTAAGAGAGAAGAAGGAGTTAAAGATAATAAAGATTTAAGATAACATGACAAATAACAGGACAGTGACCCTTGAAAAATAAGGTTACTTTCAGGTAAACATGCTTTTTCTAATTAGGTCAGACCTCCTGGTGTTAGTATTTGCCTCACCCCACCTCTGCTCAAAAGATGAACACTTTGTTCCTGCTCAGTTTACTGGAACAAAGCTTAAGATACATGTGGTTCTCATTTTCATATCTGATCAGGAGTTTAGATATGAAATAGAAATAGTTCAACCATGCTGACTACAATTTCCTATCAAGGGAAGGTATGCAGTGCATAGGTTTTTGAGTAGAATATATAAAGCCTGTTTCTGCTTTTGGGAATTACAACTGAAGTGTTATACCAAGCAGATGCACTGGGGTGCGCTACTATGTAGCAGAGCCTAGCTGTGCATCACAGCTCTTAACTTTAAAACTCCAGAGAATTTGATGAGAGAGGGATCCACAAGAACATGACAAATGATGAGAGTTCAAACCTTAAGAGAAAAATGGGCTTATTGGTAAGAGACCTTTCTTTTCCTTTATTTACTGCTGTTACTTATTTATTAAAATAGTAAGCCTCTTATTTTCATATGTGGCTGTGAAGCGGAATACAAAAATCAATTTTATATGCATTGTAGAATTCAGGAGACATATTGGTATCCATGCAAAAATCATAGGAAGTATGTATAAAGCTTGATTTTGAACAAAATCTCTAAGAGAATTTTATTTTACTTCAGACTGTGTTGTAGATTTATTTAGATAGCTTAAATGTAATGCAGGTTAAGAAATATATATATAGATTTTAAAAGTTAAAATAAAGAATAGTGACTTATGTGGAAATACATAATTTCACTCAGTTACCAGAAGGTGGCACACCAGATTCTTCTTAAATACACAAAGAAGAGAAATAATATTAATAGGAATATAAAATAAGCTGTATTTAAAGACATTTTAATGTATTTTTAAGCAAAGAAATAATATAATTGTTATTTGCTCGGTGAAACTTAATTCTAAAACATGACAAATATGAATTTAACCTATTATAGCTTTTTATCATTCAACAATAATTTTTGTGTGTATCACATTTTAAAAGTAGACTTTGAAATAGTCTTGTCATTAAGGAGATGCTGTTTTGAACTTATCATTCTAAAACAGAAATAAAATAATTGCTACCTACCTTTTTTCATAGGAGGTCATTAGATTTAGAATAATATTTTGGATAAGGTCTTTGTCAAGGTCTTTCTAAAGATACTATTAGACTATGACTTTGGTTTAGTTATGACTTTAATAATGCAATAGTGATTGTGAGATGACCCAGAAAAAACCATGACATTTTGTTTTGAAGAAAATATTAGATAAGGCTAATGTTTACTTTTTATATGCTAATAACAACATAATGAAATAAATGGAAATAAATTTTGTGTTAGAGCTGCTCAAACATCTGCCAGCTTAGTTTAATTTTTTAAGAGTTGATTGTCAACAGCATATACTGCAGTGCTTCTGTAGTAGTCTCTATTTTTAAAAACCGTATTTCTGAGGCAATACCAGAAGTATGTCTGTCCAACGTTACGTTTTGTATTAGCCCCAAAGAGCTAGATACATGACAGAACTTCACAAAAACCAAATCTTCCGGTTAGGAGACAGTACATCTATTTATATGTTTTTATTAATTACAAGCAGTATGAAAATAAGAAAATTGGTAGTAAATGAACCTAGAAGAACATTAGCCATCTGTTCTCTGAAAGCTTGCAATGTGTGTCATTTGCTTTCAGGTTTTTATGGCAAAGTAGTATATCAGCAAAGAATTGACCTTTAGGCTTAAAAAGCTAGAAAATGACAAGTCATCCAAGGGCTGAGTATATATTTACTGGAAAAGTGTTTCCTTGTGTTCAAATTTGGCTAGTTTAGTCTTTTAGATCAGCTGCCAATAAATGTTGTACTTAATGTCAATCTTTATTCCAGACTTTCTGAAACATAAAGAGAGCTTATAAAAACAAATAGAATCTTATGGCTTTCTAGTTAAGGGTGTTCTTTAAAAGTTCATTTACATAGTTTTAAATTGTTCTGTGTGGTCTAAACTGTTCAGGATTTATTAATATGGTTTATTAATTTACAGCAGAAATATTTTCAGAATATGCTTTGAAAAATTTGAACTAAATACAATAAAGCCACAATTAACCAGATTTTTTTTTTTTTTTGCACTCCACTTTCAGGAGACGGAGGCAATTGTCTTTAAAACAAGCCGATTTCAAGGATATATTCAAAAAATCAACTTCAGGGTATGTCCAAGGGTCTGCATTTTCCTCTACCTTTTTTTTACAATGAGAATTTGTTTTCGTAAAAGACCCTGAGATACTATAAGATATTCAGATATCAAGTAAAGTTTCAATAATGTTTAGAATACTGTGTTTATTATGAAAAATATATTTAAAAATACCACGCTTCACTGTATTGTGCTTTATATTTTCCAACATGCTTTCACAAACATTAAGTTCATTTGGTTTTCATAACATTGCTGTGAGATGGGCAAGGAAAGTAGGATTTTCCCTGTATTATGGATGAGGGAAGATAACACGGGAGGTTGTAAAGCTAATTAGCGACAGAGCTGCAGCCGAGCCACAGGTGCCTAACTCTGTGTTCTTCTGCATTCTTCCTCATGCAAAAAGTTTGAAACAAGTTTTTAACTTTTTAATCTGTATTGCAAAATTAGTATAATGTATACTACATTTGTTTTCTAATTGCTGTACCTCACAGTTTCCCACTTTGCATCTGTCTGTCTGTCGGCTTCTGTGCCTGTCCGTCTGCCAGTTGGAGACCTTGCTTTCAGACTCTCCCAGACCTGGAAGGATCTGGAGTGTGGGAGAACAAGATAATGGCTGTGCAGTTCACTATGACAACTGTTGGTCAGAAGCCAGTGCTGATATGCAAAGGAAGGTCAGGGACTGAGAAGAAAACAGAATCTTCTGATAGCTGGGGTATCTGGAGCTGGGGGGTTAGCGACCTTGACTTTAAAGCAGTGTTTCTTCGGTAGTTTAGTAGACCTGGAATGATAATCAGCTGCAGTACTTGTCTAAAATGCAGAGTGCTGGACCCTACCTCCAAACTTCTACATTTTATATATTCACCCCAGGTCATTCTTAGGCACACTAATGTTTGAGAGCATCTGCCTTAAAGATACAGAACTTTTTTTCTTGGTATATGTATTACAGCATAATGAAAAGAGCCACTTTTCTCTCAGCAACACCTGTGTTCCATGTCAAAGCATATCAACTAGAGAAGTAGGGTGCGAGGGGCAGGCAAAGGTGAGGAATGACAGATCTTATTTGCACATGTTGCTGTATCTACATTTGAAGCATGTCACAATAGCTATTGTGCGTTATGGTGACTGTGAGATAGTTTAAAAAGGCTCGTGCCTGTTTTAGCCATGAAGAGCAGAAAGATTTCTATCAAGGGGTGGAAAATAAGTAAATTTTGATATTTTAATAGTTAAATTCTCCCAGTTTTTTTGCTTTCAAAAAAACTGTCTAGAAAATTAGGCTATCCACGGTTCTGGATAGTTAAGGCTTTACTGTAGCAATATAATTATGCTCACTTGTGTTTCATATGTGAATATCCAGTCTGCTCAACTAGATTGTAAGGACCTTGTGGCCAGGGAACATGTGTTCTTTTGTATATTTGTGACGTCTAGTGAAGTCGTAAGTTCTCGATACTTATTGATGATTGAACAATTTAGCATGCACCTCCTCTCTAGGGGTTGTGGGTTAGGCATAATGAGTTGATTGATTTTGGTACTTGTGAACTTCAAGGAGTTTATCTTACACTATAAATCATGGCTAATATACTGAGGAAGCCTCAGTTGAAACAAATGCATTTTAGTTGGAAAATGAGAAAGCATGGTCCTAATTAATAAATTTCCTAATGCTTTCTCCCTGGTTAGAGCATAAGTTTAAGTTCAATCTTGCTGCCTCTTCACCCGTTTTGGAATACATGTTATGTTGTGCTATGCTTTACAAATCTGAATCTTAAAAATTGGTATTTCTGGAAACTCCTGAACATAAATATTTTTGCTTAAAGTCTGAACAGTATCAAAGGAATTTAAACAAAATGGCCAGACCCTGTGGTGGAAGACTCATAAAAATACTCAACAGTGTATTTGACTTAGATCAAGCCGAATAAGGAATGAATGAATAAATATATGCTAGCTAAGGGGAAAATGTATTTTACTCAAGTGTTATGTAGCTTCAGAATTCTATGAGAAATAACTGATTATTTAATATATATTTGCTTTTAAAGTCATGAAGTGGTTCTGAAGTTATTAGTTGAAGTAGACAGATACGGAAAGGCAGTCAGGAAACTCAAGTTTAAATTGCCTTTAGCTTAAATCTAGGCTCAATCTAGAGGATGAATTCTGCTTTTACTCAAAATTGCATTTACTTGAGTTAGTAATAGGACATGAGATAAAGGAAACGAAATGGTTTCCCTTTCAGATAACCATTGCATCCAAATAAAAAAGTTAGACATAATGCCAAAAAAAGTACTGTGGTTAGATCATAACACACAAATGCTTCATATAACTTGCTAATGATGTTTTTACATTATAGGATTTTAATTGAATTGCTGTTTGCAGGCACAGCAATTTTAAATTACACACTTTTCATCTAGATTCTATAATTTAGACTTAACACCATGCACTTCTCATCTTTTAGCATAACTATTTCTCTACCTTCTACTTGTTTTGTAGAACTTAAAATCACCAAAGAGATGAATTTTAAATTAGAAAGTGAGAAGGATCTGGAAATAGTCATGAAGATAGAGGTATTGACCAGGTTGCTAGGTCTCTTGCATACTGCCATAGTTGGCAAATAACATGACTATAAAGCATATTCTTAAGAAAACTGTTGAGTTTTATGTGATGGCAATGGTCACAAGGTTCAAGTTTAAAATTGAGTCCTTTTTTTTGAAGTGTAAGATTTTCTCCTTCATCATTCGGTTAAAACCTTTTATTTTTAGACAACAATAGTTTCTGTGGCGAGATATATGTATATATGAAATTCAAAGTTTTAATGATTAGGCCTGGGAAATGGTGAAAAATTAAAGCAATTAAATAAAAACGGCTTTTATTCATGGAAAATTTAAATAGTGTTGTATAATCTCAATGAGTCATTAGGATTAGCTTTCCATGGAAGTGCCATTGGTTAGCAAAATGTTATTTTGATTATTCTATAATAAGTATTTGTAGCCAAGATTTAAAATTAAGGAGAGGAAGAAATTGGACAACCAGGTAATCTTTTAACTTCATTTTTGGTTATAACACAGTGCACATGTGAATGTTATGATAACTCTTTAGATATCAATATAATCTTTTCAAGGTAGTAGCACTATTTCATTAAATTGGAATGTTGAAGAAAATATACTAAAGATCTTTCAGAAACTCATATTTTTATAAAAGTATAAGTATTTCTGAAATAATATAGAATATAGCAAATGTTGAATTTGTTTAACTGGCATGCCTTTTGAGATTTGGTATGTGATGTGCTTATCATTGAAAAGTTTTTCAACCATCATAAATAAACGTTATTAGAAGTTGTTTACTCTTACCAAAATAGTATAGGATTTACAAATATAAAGATTGCAGTATTGCTTACATTGTCATCATGCAACTGTGGTAGTCTTGCTTCTATATTTGATGCTACCTAAATTAAAACAAAGTAGTGAAACTATTTGAAAAGCTTTATATGAGTGTATTTTCTATTTGCCAGAGACACATTCTTAACTGTTCCAGTAGAGCCATATTCTTAACTGTCTGGTTGGATTGTACATTTCAAGTGACTTTTTATTTTGATAAGTTTACAGCTTTAATGTATGGCACATCAGAAAAGCTAACAATGGCTTGATTATTTTATTTATCCAAAGTAATTTGAGGAGATACTTAGAAAGTTGCTAAGAGATGACTATATAGATAAATGATCATCATATGAGGTGAGCTCAGAGATTTTTCATTCAACAATTTATTTTATTTAAGAAACAATATATTCTAGATATTTTCCTTCAACATATACCCATTTTAACAGGCTAATGTATCTATATATTTTTCATTTTAAGGACTTTATAGCCCTAAATGATCAAATTAACAGATTGGTATTTCTCTTATCTAAACTTTGCTTTTAGTAACAGTAGATTTAACAACGTTTTAAAAAACCTTCTAGGATATATCCTGACTTCAGCATATAATCCTGATTTAATCACTCCTCTGCTTATAAACTTCCCTTTCAATTTATTCAACAAATGCTTATTGATTGCTTTCCAATGCGTGAGGAATGGTGCTCAATTAGGAAGATACAAAGATTCAAAGATTCCTTCTTGAAGGATAAGTAGGTATTTGGGGAGAGCATCTCAGGCAGACGAAGTAATGTGGCTGTCACGCAGGGTGTGGTAACAGCATGGCCTCTTTTTGGAGCATTGGATACTTTACTCCTATTTGGTGGTGATAAATGGTCTATCTGTATTGCTTTTTTCAAACAATTTAAAAATGGTAATATAAAATCAGGTATGTAAATATTATACATTTGAAAATCATTGATTTCCACTACCACCACCCCCAACCTACACAAACACCTTGGTTTGGAGTTTGAATACTTTGAAGCACTCAAGGGTAGAAAAAAAAGCCATAAAGAATACACGCACTGGCAGAAAACAAAAGAAAGAAGGAAGGGCAAGAACTTCTGAATTTCCCATTCAGTGTTACTCCTTTTTTCAGCTTTAGTGAGATAGTAAAGGTAGTCAGAATCTGTGGATCACTGGGTCCCCAACAACTGGACTTTTGTTCTCTGCTCAGTCACTGTGTATTTTTGCCTACCCACTCCAACTCCTCTCTTAGCCCCATAACATCTTTCATTTGACCCCCAACTATAAAAGGTATTGCATAAATATCAGCAATTCCTACCATTCTGGCTTTCCTTTCCCCTTCTGGCTAGTCATTACCTTCCTTGGCCCTACTGTCTTCTCCTTTGGTACCCTTACTAGTATTCCTGCCTTTTCAGCATACCAGCTCATCATATTGTTCTCTCCCTGCCCAACTTAGTACCCTTCTTAGCCTATGGAAATGTTAAAGATGGGAAGAGTACTGCCTTTCACATTACTTATGCCACCATGGCATGAAGAATTCTCTATACATGTACATGAGTATCTGCCTGTACAATAATTGTTTGTATTGTTTGATGATTTTGACTCATTTGTATTGCTTGGTGTCTTTTGGCTTGTGGTACTGTATCAATACAAGGCATAGCCATAGCTACAATAGTGTATGTCTTTGTAGATCCTTTACTGGGCTGTAAGGATCCACACGGTTCTAGTAAGGAAAATTCCAACATAGAACCTTTCAATGTAGTTGTCTTTGGGAAATATCTTGGATTTTCCATTTTGATTGTGGCAAGGCCATATACCTGAGTATCTAGTAAGAAATTTTTAATGTATTTGGTAGTTAATTTCCTGAAACAAATAAAGTGCACACACACGTGTATATAGCCATGCATGTTCTATTTCCTACAAGAAGGAGCCCCTGATGTATTAAGAATTTTTCTCTGCTGTCCAGAATTTTTTATGTGCTTTAAAGGGTTTAACAGTCCTACTTGGTTGCCATCCAACTACTTTTACTGATTGGTAGAACATAAACAACGCACACAGTTTGGCATGATCTGCAGTCTTGTCTGAGCAATGAGAATAACATTGATATTTTAGATTAGTCTGAAGAGACATTGTCAGGACTGAAAAGATTACACAGTGCCTGCTGTACCTACCGCAGGATTAACCAAAACTTGCAAGAAAAAGGTAGGTCAGTTCTTAGGGCACATCAGGAAAAAATGGAGAGAGAGAGATTATATGCATGACATATTAGTTGTTTGGTGAGGTGGTACTGGTGACAAACTGTAGCAATCAGTCAGCAAATTAAATGTTACTATAAAGATATTTAGGGACATTTACATTGAAAAAAATCAGATTACTTGGCTGTATATTTCATTTTTCTGCCATACTATGACTAGCTTAAGTTGTGCTTGCCTTTTTCTCCCTGAACATTCTTAAAAACCTTCTGAAATTAAGATTTTGGAAATGGTTGTTTATGCACACTTTTGCTTTTTTGGTGTTTCTCTCCCACTTCTATCTTTCAGTGTACATGTAATTGGAGGAGTAATTTTTTTGTAGTCCTCGTTTCTTTAGAATATTTTGAGACATTTATAGAATATGGTTCACTTAAAATAGAAACATTAACCTTGTGGAATGGTCTCATTGAGAAGAGGGACAGTAGAGATTTTGGAGAGGGAGTCCTGGACTAGGAGATTGAAACTTGGTTTCTAGTTCCGGTTCTGCTGCTAGCTAGCGATATGACATTGGACAAGTTAACTTCTCTGGGTTTCAATTTTTTCATCTATAGAATAAAAGTACTGAGCAAAATGATTTCAAAGAGTTTCTTTTTTTTCCACCCAAATCTTCTCTTTCTGTCTTGGGAGCCAGGGAATTCTGTGTTGTACGATTCAGCCAAGAATGACTCTTTTTGTGGCCTTGGCCAAGACCCATCATTGTTCTTTGTTTATTACATCTCTGAAATATGCATTTCACAGGTATTTTTAAGTGATTAGTTAATGTTCATAAAATGCTTTGAAGAGCTTTTGTGTATGTTGTCTTTCTATCCTGTTTTATGCAGTTGTCCATAATAGAAACCAAGTGTTCTGTAAATGAAATCAGTGTTTCCTATGAAGTGACTGAGAGTTTTTGACATTTACCAGTCTAGTCTAAATATTAAAGAAGTGGGACACCGAGCCTGCATAAAATTATGTGTAAAATACATGTTCAATCATTGTCATTCTTTGATTCTATAGTGAAAACATTTTTAGTTCTGGAATGTAATGGTAATTATAATTATATTTAATGGTTACTACTGGAGTCTTCACCAGGGTAGTAAAATCTAATTAATTTGGATTCTGCTAATTTGTAATTGGGGTGATTTTACCTGGCTGAAGTTTGTTTCTAAACAATGTCTGAGGAATAGTGCTCTTAAGCAAATTAATAGTGTAAAGTATTATCCGTGGACCATATTTCTACTTAAAGGAATTATTTTTAAAGACTTTGGCGTAATATTTCTTTGCTCATGAGTGATAATTACCAATGACTTAGTAATTTATTAAAGGAAAAGTGAGAACCGAATATAAATAAATGCTCACCATCAGATATGATGCTTTCAGGGTTTTGGGGGCTTTAAGAGTACTGAGGATAGGATGTAGGGAATCAGTTTTTTTCACTTTGAACAAATATTAAAATTATTGGAGTGCCACAAAAACTAGTATTAAATGTTAAGTTTACGAAAAGACTAGACTAAAAATTGATATAGAAGATTCATGGTATTGGTTAGTTTCTTTGGAGCCTAATGAGATTAGACAAGAACTATGTTGGATTTCTGAATCACTTATTGTTCAGAGAAGAATAATAACTTGAACCTGTACAATAAAGTGATTTTCACCTGTTTGTGGTGGTTACTTTCTTAAAATTTTGGAAACCTACGTTAACCTTGCCTGTTTTCCACTCATAAATTTTTAGCAATTTTTGTAGACAGATAAACTGCTAGAAACACTTTGCTACATGTTTTTACACTGGTTTGGGGGGTCTTTGTCCTCAGAAGGTGAAGTCACATTTGCAATTACTGCTTTGTAAAGTTTTCATAAGCTGGAATGTGGTTGAATCTCCTTTCTAAAACATTGTCTCATTCCTACATACAGCTAATGTATAGCTGTTTTATGTTATATATTTTTAAATGTTTGCAAATGCTTCAGAGTTTGAAAATTGGTTTGAAACTCACTCTGGAATGGGACATTCCAAACTCGATGTATGCATACGTGTACGTGTGTGTGTTTCCATGTGCATGTATGTATGTATGTATTTTTCCTTCTTTGGATTTCAAACAAGTTGCCACTGACGATTTTACCTGTGGCCCCTTTGCTCTATAACCATTAAGGATTATTACACGAAGCCTTCTAAGGTAAAATATTGACTGTGGTTTATTTGTATTAGTAGCAGGGTGTTTTTTAAACTTTCAAATATATTTTGGCCACTAAGGTATTGATAAGTACTATTTTCTCCTACTCCTTTGAAGATTTCTATGAGATAGTTTTGCATGTGGGCACTGAGAGGAATTGGAAATATAATTTAACCCTTTAAGTTACTTGACATGGTTTTTTGGGGCTGTGTGTTTGATAGATTGAATAAAAATTGTATGTGAGGTAGTGATGGCTGACATTGATTAAATATTTATAACGTTCATACATTACTGATCAATGTTTCCAACTAGGCTTTCTCTCTCCATATATGTATGTATGTATATAGTTCATATGCATATATGTTTTGTGCTTCACAGGAAAATACTGGTTTGTCTTTTTGCCTTGATATTGATCTGTATGTTAAAAGGAAGGTACTTGTGATTATCTTAGCTGATTTCATGCTGTATTTCTGGTATATCAAATTATGCATTTTGAAATTTTTGAGAAGTTTCTTATTATAAAAACATTCATCTGTGCTTTTTAAATACAAATGAAAAAGCCTTGTAAGGGACTAAATCTCAATCTTTAAAAACTAGAAATAATTTAGAAAGAGTATCAGAAAGCCAACTATTTAAGTTGGAAGCATGAGTTTATTGTTTAGATACAGACCTGAAAGTAAATATGGTCTCTTTATAACTACAGTAATTTTTTTAAAAAGATAGTAGCTTTTGTTGCAATGGTGGTCTGCCTTTACTAAGCTTGCATTGCTATAGACAGATAATTCTGTTTTTAGGTAGAAGTAAAGGGTGCTAGGAAGGTAGATATTTAATGATGGGGATTTGCCTACATCAGACATAAAATTCTTCAGCCTGTAAATAAAGAGTTCTGCATAATACCAGTTTAATCTATTTTCACTTTTTAGAATTGTGTCGAAAATTTGTGACTTTGTTTTGGTGCTTTAAACAGAAGCTTAAAATACCCAGTCACTTTCCGGCCATTTACAATACTATTTTCTGACAGTATTATAAAACAATGTAGATGAACCCTTTATTTGCCATTGCTTTCACAAAATACCTCAAGCTGCCTTAGACAGTAGCTTCAATTTCTGAACCTCTTCAACAATCGCTAATCCCTAGAGGTTACCGGACCCACTGCTGAGCTTTGGAGTGGTCCCTGCTGGACACCTGCTTGACCAGCAGCATTGGTCTTTCCTCTAGGCAATTTGTGAGCTGTTTGGGGTTGGGGAGGGAGGGAGGGGAGGAGTGAGGGGGTGAACAAGAGGGGAAAGGGGGAGAAGAAGGGGAGGGCAGCATTGAATTAGATTGTTGATAGCGTCCCTCTGAGGACTGCTATTAAGAGCATGCTAGTCTGTACTACTCTGCTGCAGAAGACAGAGTGATATTCGTGTTACCACAGCATGTTGTAAATGTATGAGATTTTGCTCATCCCGGCTTGGAAATAAGACTAGGGAAAGGAGAGCAACTTGAATCAGAAGCTGCTAGAAGAGCGTGCAGAGTTCTGCAGCAGTTTATATTTGTTCTTACATTTTGCCTTCTTCTAAACTGGATAACAGAGGGACTGGCATTTTTTAAACGGGCTTTTCCCATAATGGCATTCTTGTATTGTGTGGCCAGAGCTTGCACAGGAGGAGAGCAGGCTGCCGAATTTAGTCACTGATCTCTATTAGCTGTGGCCTAAGGCTATGCTGAGGTTTATATCCCATTTGTATTGTTGCAGCTCAAAAGAAGAATGTTCAGAGGATGACAAGTGTATTCTGAGTAGGTATGTTGTTTCATTTTCATATGAAACCCATCTGTTTTTTTCCTGCTACTATTGGTCAGAAATCAGGTTAATAGGTGCAGAATATAGTACAGTGCTGCAGTATCCCTGTTAAGGTAGAACAATGGTATTGCAAGCTTTTTTTTTTTTTTTTTTTTTAAAAAAAAACCCTAGCCGTTTTTATTAAATAAAGCTGCATTGTATGGTATGCACAGTGCAGTCTTAAAAAAATATACTGCAGTCAACGCTTTTCTAACGAGGTGGCACTATTGTTGAGTTGGAACGATAGAATCATCATATTGCTTTAGGGGACAGGAGGATTTAAAGGAGGTACCTTGCAGCCCTATTTTACAGATTGGAAGCATCGGTGTAAGGGCACTGGCAGAATCGTTTGCTTGTTCTCGGAGGCAGCCACTGCTGTGTCAGTACAGTGTGGAATGGAAGTCCTAGTTGGTAGTCTGTTATGGAAACGCTGTTTACTGTTATTGTAGTACCGTGGTGACAACATGCCATTGAAATGGAAAACGAGCTCTCCTGCTATCTGGAAATTCCCAGTTCCTGTGCTTAAAACATCCAGGTCAACTCCACTTTCTCCAGCATACATGTAAGTGAGAGAAAATAGGATATTAAAGTGGGATTTCATTCATGAATCTACCTTGTGGCAGAAACGGGGGAAAATCCCCAAACAGCAACATCCAAAAACCCACAAGATTAAAAACCTCAAGCTTGCTTACATTTAAAGACGTTGGCATGCACACGTTTTGTCATTGTTTTGTTTTCCTAGAGTTTATGTTTGTGTTCATTTCAAGTGTTTAATGATAATCTAATTACTAACATGAAAGTGCAAAGGTATAGCTAAGGAATTGTATAAGGATAAACTTTAGTCTTTAACATTGGTTGGATTTTTTTTTGAATTTTTGTATATATAAAACACTTAAGATGACCTCTTTTGTGTAATGGCATAAAAAACTGCCGATGATTGGTGGTAGTGTGTTAAATATGGAAATGCCTTCTATACTATTTTTTGATGAATTTGAAACGTTCATAGTTAACATTGATCAGAAAATGTCTTTTAATCAAGACGTTTATACTTTGGCTGTGCATGAATATTAATAAGTTTGATATTACATCTTTTTCAATTTTATCATTCAAGTTCTGAAGTGTAAATTTGAATTTGTGCAAATTATACTTCCATGAGCAGTTATTTATATACAAGGTGTTAAAAGAGTATTCTACAAACGTCTGTTTTAGAAATGTATTTTAAGCAAATATATTCTAAAATGCATTGGGAAGTCTTTCCAGGATTTTTGAAATTAAAAAAATTTTTGCAATGTTGCTTTAAAAATAAAATCTAGGAGATATAATAAAATGTTCTTTTAAAGTATTGTTGATGACCCTTTTTTTTTTTTGGTAGAGGAAAGCTCTACCAAAAACAGTATTAGTACAAGAAAAGCTTTTGAATAAGAAGAATGTCTTAACTGTGAGTGTCCCCTTTATAATATTTTTCAGTAGGAAAGATATGGAAAATTCCTCCTGCTTCAGGTTAATTGTGTGTTTAGAACTCTGGTGAGTTGCCATTTTGTAACTTAGTTTTTGTTTTTTGTGAGGTTCAGATGCACAGTGATATCTATCTGGTTCTTTGAAAGGCTTTCAGCTGCTGAGGAAGTGTGGTTATGCTCTCAGTCCAAAAGAAGCAATTCGCTGGAAAGTGATGAAAAATGAGGACATTTCGGAGTTAAAACCTGTCATCATTTTATTTTCAGATTATTTTTTTATGTTCCTTCCTTTTTATGCTTCAGGTTATCTTGTGTTTTGGTGTTAAGCTCTTTTACTTATGAAGTAAAAAAAAATAGGCTATATTTATAAAAAATCAGCTATATTTGTTTTTCAAAAGCTGTTTTTGTCAAAAGCACGAATTAATGGAGGTGACAAGTTAATGGAGGTGACAAGTTAATGGGGCTCTTTCAAATAATTTGAGAAAATGGGATGTGCTTGCTGACTTTATGAATATTAGCTGGTGAGAAATGACCAAAGATTTACCCAAAGCAACTTTATCATAAAAACGAAAGCAAAAAAACCCCGCTAAAATCAGTAGGTTACAATTAATAACGTTTCTAGTATTCTTACTGTATTTTACTGTCCAAAAGATCCAAATGGCACCTCCTATTGCAGCTGATTTGTCAGTTTTTAGAGATGGTTAAATAGATGCCCATATTTTATTAATTCATACTAGCTACAAGCTCAGATGCAACTTAGTACAACATTTTTAATGAATCCCTTTCTTCCTTTTAAATACTCACCTCTTTGACCTGACATGCAAAATATCACAGATCTTGCATGTTGACTGTTGGTTGTTGGTAGTACATATAGGTAGAATGGAAAATATATTAATATTCGATATTAAGTAAATATACACAGAGAGAAAATATGTTAAATATAGGAAGAGTAGCTCGTGGAGTTTAAATCACATTTTAAAATAAATTGTTTAGTTTTTGAGTATTTTAGATCAGAGTTCATTGGCTCACTTGGCTAGAAATAAAAACATCATGTTTAACATGTTGTTCTCTTCAGTACTTCTTTATATTCCACAATACTTCTACATACAAAATGATACTCAAGTTTAGCACAATTTCACTCTCAAAAATTATAAAGACTAAGTTAGATTACTGAGTCAAGAAACATTATATTTCCTCTCACAATTGTTTGGCTGGCAAGAATAGGTTAAATTGAAATGGAATAGTTAAATTCTGACTCCTTGATAAATTGCGATGTATCAATATTAGAAATTTACCCATAAAATCATGTATAAGCAATTAAAGTAATATTTCCAATACAGACTTCTTCACAGTTGATATAGGATCTTTTTGTATGTATGGTTGTGTAGCATCAGTACTGGTTTGTAATGTTTTATCATTATTTACTGTGCTTTGTCAAATACACGTTATGTGGTTTTCATTAAAGACCTGGGTACTTTTTGGAAGACTGAAATTTCAATGTAAAATATTCTTGGTTGTAGTAAAATGCGTTGTAGTAATTGAGCAAGTGTGGGAAAAATACAAAGGCTCTTTTCGGTCTCTTTCTAAATCCAGCATAGGTGCTGCTTAGCTGTAGCTCTTCCCTTGATGCTGCAGATAGGGCAGTGTTGCTACGCTAGTGGAAGCTTTAAGAGAGAACATTTTACTTACTGCAAACATTGAACAGAAAGGCTGTGTTATTTTTTTCCTTGTGGGTTTAAAGTCCAAGTTTGTTTTGTTTCTGCTTGTTTAGAATTTGAATGACAGTTGAAATTTCCCAACATTATTAAGACTTCTTGATGATAAAGACTACAGTATTTATGGCAATATTAAGGAAAATAGTTTCTTATATATAGATAGCATAAAGCACTTTTTAAGTTGTATTATAATGTGTTATTGGAAACATGGAATATCTTACAGACAAAAGATTTTGGAAAATAATACTTTAGCCTCTGGGTAGATTGATGAACAAATATTTAGTCTTTATTGGGTAGATACAGTCTTCCTTCAGCTTCAGATGTGAACAGGGTGGTGTCTCATGCATGCGGATTTCTGAAGGGATTTTCTTGATAGAAATCGAGTGTTTGGTGACATGTGTTTGCTTTGCACACTGTTCAACAGTAGGCTGAAGTTCAACCTTAGCCTGAGGGAGGATGTCCTGGTCAGTGTAAACTGCATTAGTAAAGACTCTGCTCCTGACAGGTGCCAACCATATAAATTATCCTGTCATTTTGCTGAAATTAATAAAGATGAAAGGGCAATCACATCTAAGTGGCTTTCTGGTGTTTAGGTATTCATTGTTTTAAAACAGCAAATGGTTCCTTCAGGCTAATGTTATAGGGCAAATGCATTGTTAGATTGTAAGGGCACACTGAAATAGAACAGAATTAGCACTCGTGAACCTTTTATCTTTTCTTCCTAAGCAGCAAGTTTTGACAATGTCAGTATGGCAAGGAGGAGGAAGACAATTAGGTAAGAATTAACCAGTGCAACAGGGAATTCTAGCAGGACAGACACTGTGTGATTTTTTTCCTTAGAATTTTACCTTTCTCAAGCTAAAAGATGATAAATGTTAGTGAACTGAACTTGTCCTCCTTTATCCCCTGCACTTACATTCAAATAGCTTGCTGTGTACAATTATTTTGTTTACTAAGTAAAATATATTTTCTAGTAAATGCCAATAGCACACCATTTTATAGCAATTGCATTCTATCATTTCACCAATAAAATTCAGCACCTAGATTTCTGGAGAGAAAGATTGTGCATACTGTATAAATGCTCCTCGTTTGTGGGTGATTGAAAGGATAAACATAACAAAAGTATACTTTTTCCAAATTTGACATGTTTTCTATCCCCTAAGATTATCTTTTTTCTAATTTAGTGAATAAATCAAAACTTTGTGGTTTGAGAAATCTTTCTTATCTAGCAAAATACTTCTTAAATTGATAATCTTAAATTAGAAAAGAATGCTCAGTTAGTTGCTTTCACAATTACCATATACATAAACTTTTACTTGTTTCTGTCTGCCTAATTCGTTTTTACTACATATGCACAATCTAACAAAATTATGTGGAGAAATAACGTAACTAACACATATGAGCAATCTCGTTTCAGTCTGCAACTTTTGTGTCATTTTCTTTGGGAATTTGCATTGTCTGAGCTTGCAGAAGGACTAGCTTATCATTTATTAATGGAAAACCATAGAGACAGAAGTGAACGCAGGGATCATTTGGAGAGTCCAAACCCCTTTTAATGTAGGAATCCCTTCTGTGACACCTCTGGAAAATGGTGATCCATGTCTTCCTTGAACACTGCCAGTGACAAAGAGCTCATTACCTCACCAAGGCAGCACTTTTCATTCATGGACAGCTCTTCCCAGCATTGAGCAAAATAAATTCTTTTATCTTTTATCTCCTGATCCCAGTGTGGCCTTATGGAGCTATATAGAAAAAATGTATTTTCTCTATAATGTCCAAGTGTGGAAATCTTCTCATGTGATGTAGTTTCCAGACCCTTCACGCTCCTAGTTGTCCACACCTGGATGGTTTTTCCATGTTAATTTTATATAAGATACTACACCTGAATGTGATGCTCCTTATGGAGTTCGACTGGAAGATAACTCTCTCCTTTTAAACAGATGTTCTGCTTATCTTGAAAAGCCTGGGATTATATTATTTTTTAATTATAGGATTCACACTGGCCCCTAGTGAATTTAGCATTTGCAGACTTCCTTTTTGGAGGTTTATGATTGAATTGCTTGCCCTCCTTGTCAGTGTTTATTCTTTGAGCTACATCAGATCTTTTAGTATTAGGAAGCCTGGTATGTGAAAGTGAAATTAAAATTTTGTTTTAAAGCCTGTTGTGTATGTTTTTAAAAACACTTCTTGAAACCATTTAATGTAACTGAAAAATATTGCACACAAGACACTTGCAAGACAGGTAGTGTTTCTGTTGCTTTCAGAAATTTCAAAGATTTTTACTTGTCAATAATTTATCTAGATTCATTGTTTTTGTACATAATTGAGTATTGCCTAAACACTTTCTCCAGAGGAAAGAGAGGCCAAATTGCAAATCTCCATACCATCATAGGAAGTTCAGAGTTACTAAGAATTTCATACATTTTACTTGATATTTAGAAAATTTAGTTGAAAACTAAGTAGGGCCAAATTCTGGGGAGAGGAAGGGATGAGAAAGAAGTAAGAGGTAGGCAAGTACTTGTGTTACTAACTTTATTACTTGCAGTTAAAGAGTTAAGAATTATAAGCACTGTACATGATTATATTTTAAATTGAAATGGCAGCCACAGTGTGTTGCTTTATTTCCTCAAGACTTTGAGAAAGAGGTGGTATAAACATGAGATTCCTGGGGAATCTGAACATAAAGAAGTTACCAAGTAATCCATTTTTGAGAATGCTCAGTTCTTTTTCGATCACCTTGTATATTAAGTTTATTGCATTCAGCAGTTATTCAACTGTCTATTATGTGCCAGGTATAACTCTGCTGAGTATTAGGGGTATAAGCCTTGCAGTGATTCAAAATGGTGGTTCCTTATATTCTGTACTATCTTTATTCATAAACAATGAAATTGCTTAATTTATTTCACTGCTGTGAAAATCTGAACCAAGACAAGTTAAATAACATTCTTTCAGTATTTAAGACTTAAGGGCAATGAAAACATCAACAAAGAAAAATGTGTCTGGGCTAAATAAGGAGACACGAATTGGAGATAGATACCAGATTTTAAGGTGCACATTAGACAGGATGGAAAATGAAGCAATTTATGTTTAAACTTGCTAGTATTCTTTATTTTTTAATTTTTAAATTTTATTATTTTTTTATTTCAAAATATTATGGGGGTTCAAATGTTTTTGGTTACGTATATGAATTTTGTTATGCTTGAGTCAGGGTTATAAATGTGTCCATCACCTGGATAGTGTTCATTGTACCCTGTTAGGTAGGTTTTTGCTCATCCCCTCCTCCCCCTCCCCCCTGCTTGATTTCCACTGAGTTTTACTTCCCTCTGTGCACATGTGTACTTATCGTTTAGTTCCAATTTAATAGCGAGTACATGTGGTGTTTGTTTAAAAAGTAGGCAAAAGACATGAACAGAAGTTTTTCAAAAGAAGATAGACAAATGGCCAATAAACATACGAAAAAATGCTCGCCACTAATTATCAGAGAAATGCAAATTAAAACTACAATGAACTATCACCTTACCCCTGTTAGAATGGCTTTTATTAAAAAGTCGAAAAACAATAGATGCTGGCATGGATGCAGAGAGAAAGGAACACTTTTACACCGTTGGTGGGACTGCAAATTAGTACAACCTCTATGGAAAACAGTATGGAGATTCCTCAAAGAGCTAGTATTTTTTTTAACAAGAAGAATGGAATACCAACTTTATGTTGGACAGGGAATGATTTATTATTTAGGTGCTTTATAGCACACAAGGGTACATATATTACCTTCCAAGTAGCAATGATTTGATTCTAGACTATAAGATGGAATCTTAGTTTAAAATAAAATTGTATTGTGTTTCCAATCATACTGAAATATTTTCACTGGCATAACTTACTATGATGAGGCTATCTGTTGTTTTTACCCATTTTTTTCCACATTTATGTTATACTAAGACAAGAGCATGCCTAACTTATTGAAGGGTACTTCTTATAATATAGTTCAATGGAGAAATGAAATAACTTATCCTTCAATAAGAAAAATATAAGTCAAAAACTTTCAGCACTCTAGGATCTTGACATTTTAATCTAGCATGTATATCAGATATAGTAAATTTCACATGAGATACATTTATTCCCAATTTTTAAAATGTCTGGTTTAGCATAGTTAAATATAATACAGTTGATTTAGTGCTACTATAAAAGTACCAAGCACTTTGCGTGATGCCTCCCCAAAAACTCTCTAAGTGTTCATCTTCTCCCTATTTCACACATAAGGACACAGAATTTCAGAGAGGTTAATTAACTTGCTCAATGTTAAATGTAAAGTTTAACTGAGCCAGAATTCAAATTCAGGTCCACCTAATTTCAAAGCTCTTGACTTCTCTAATGTATTTTTTTAAATAAAAAAATCTTTAAAAGATTTTTGATACTGACTGTTACTCTATTGCCCAGGCTAGAATGCAGGGGCCTCATCACAGCTCACTACAACCTCCAACTCCTGGGCTCAAGCTATCTTCCTACCTCTCTAATGCTTTTTCATTTTTATAAACGTTTGCTATTCTCATGCCATCTATTAATTAGGTAATATCTCACCAGGATTAGAAGAAAAGGCAGTATGATAAACGGGAAAAGCTTTTTGGATATGGTGGTGGTATCGGAAGATGTTGGAGAGCTTTACTTGCATACTGTGAAGTGGTGAAGTTGTAGGAAAATACCGGGGCAATTATCTTTACTTGCTAGTATGATACTGAGATTAACTTCATCGTCTTCTGAGGTTTTTTCATAGTTTCTTGAAGCACTATCCACCATCATTGATTGCCCACCTTTCCCCACATGGTAATTAGCTACCCATGGACAATGCTGTAGCTGGTGTGCTCATGTTAGCACTTTCCAAGGGTACACCTCCTGTCAGTATGTTTATTGTTTTCCTGTGGACATTATTGTTCCATTGCTTAGTTGTGTGCAAACAAGTACTCAATGAAAAAAACCTCCATGTATTAGTTTTCTGTTACTCCCATAGCAAATTATTGCACACTAATGACCTAAAATGTCACAAATGTATTACAGTTTTTTAGGTGAGAAGTCTCGTACTGGTCTCACTGGGTTAAGATCAAAGTGTCAGCAGGTCTGAAGCTCTAGAGGGGAATCTGTTTCCTGTTCATTCTCTTCATTGACAAAATTCAGTTTTTTGTGGCCATAGGACCGTGGTCCCCATCATCTTGTTGGCTGTAAGCTAAGGGACAATTTCAGCTTCTAGAGGCTACCTGTCTTCCTTGGTTTTTGGCCCACTTCCTCCATCTTCAAAGCCAGCAACAGTAGGTTGAATCCTTCTCACATTGCTCTCTGACCCACTCTTCTGCCTTCTTCTACTTCAAGGACTCATGTGATTAGACTGGGCCACCTGGATAAAACAAGACATATCCCATATCAAGGTTCTTAACCTTAATCACATTTGCCAAGTCCCCCTTGCCATGTAATCACGTAGCCACAGGTTCCTGGGGTTATGATGTGGACATGTTTTGGAGGCCATTATTCCATCTGCGACATTCTAGTTGAACACAATCATGTTAGGCTTACACAAGCACTGTAAGAAAGCATTCCAATGATCCCAAGTGGTTCTACAAATTTACATTCTTACAACATCTATATTTATTAATCTCTGGGCCAGTAGTTTTGTTCTCGAAATTTCTAATAGTTTATTTTTTTCTTTAAGAACCCCCTTCTAATAGTTTAAACATCACATAGGCAGTTCTCAGTCCTTGCAATAATTATTTCCTGGAAATCTTATTAAAAAGTAGAATTATCTAGTGACAGCATTATAATCTGGAGTTGCGTTGCAAGTATTAAAACAAGTTCTACTGTTAGAACTTTTATTGCGCTCTAATTTTTATAAAATAAGCACAAATGTATTGAATATATTGATTTTTCAAGTATATACAATCATGTAAAATGCAGATATGAGTAAAATCTAATATGTTAGTCACTTGAAAACTTCATTATTTATTTGCCTTCTTAAAATGCAGGGTTTTTTGAGAGGATTTGTATGGTTCAAGTCTCTTATTAAAAGCTAATTGGCAAGGCCACACTCGCGCATGTGCGCAGGGAACCAGCTACAGGGTTCCGCACTCACGAGGTGAAAGGGAAATGGGGGACTCGGCCTGTGATCCTCCGCCAAGCTCAGCGGCAGCTGCAGCCTCCACCTCGATTCCAAAGGCCCCGACCCCAGAGGAGCAGCTGGACAAAGAGCAGATTAGAAAGGCACTGGAAGCTCTCTTGGCTTATTCCAAGTCCAGGAAAAACGATAATGGATGACTTTTGAATGAGAATGAAAATTTATTTTTAATGGCGATATTATGGAAAATTCCGAGTGAAGAACTGAGGATCAGAATGCCCTTGCCTCATGGTATTCGATCAGATTTAGAAGAAATCTGTTTATTTACCAAGGAAGAACCCAATAAAACTCCTGAACAAACAGAACGTTTCTATAGAAAGCTTTTGAATAAGCATGGCATTAAAACCATATCTCAGATTATCCCCTTCCACACTTTAAAAAAGGAATATAAATCCTATGAAGCCAAGCTCCGCCTCATGGCTAGTTTTGACTTCTTCCTTACTGATGCCAGAATTAGGCGGCTTTTACCCACATTCATTGGGAGACATTTTTATCAAAGGAAGAAAGTTCCAGTATCTGTAAACCTTCTGACCAAGAATTTATCAAGAGAGATCAGTCAATCGATAGGTGGAACAATCTTAAACATCTCTAAAAGTGGTTCTTGCAGCACTATACGCATCCGTCACACTGCAATGCAGATTGAGCACGTCATTGAAAACATTGTTGCTGTCACAAAAGGACTTTCAAAAAAATTGCCGGAGAAGTGGAAGAGTGTGAAACTCATGTTTGTGAGAAGTGAGAGATCGGTTACCCTCCCCATCTTTTCCTCGTTTGTCACCAGTTGGGATGAGAACGCCAAACAATGTGTTCTTAGTAAGAAGAAAAACACAACAAAGAAAAAACAAGGAGAAAGACTTCTTAAAAAACCAAAGGGGAGGAAGAGAAACAGAAAGGTAAAGAAACAGGCTGCATCAGTCGTAGCAAAAGATGATGTGGCCCCTAAAATTAGTGGCGTGCCAGTGAAGAAACCTGGACCCCAGAAGGAAAAGACCCTGGAGCATGGGAAGAAGAAGAAAAAACATGGCAAAGTAAAAGCCCAACTTGAGGTGACAAATGAATCCGAAGATGAAATTCCACAGCTGGTACCAATAGGAACAGCTCCAGCTAAAGAAAATGTAGAGATTCAAAAACATGCCACAGGAAAGTAGTCTCTAAAAAAGAGTCCTGGTCCCAACACACCTCGCGGAAAGAAGAGAAAGGCCTTGCCAGCTTCAGAAACCCCGAGTGCTGCGGAGCCTGAGAGCCCAGGCAAAGGGCTGGGAAAGAAGCCAAAAATCAGAGAAGAGGTGAAGAAAGAAAGACACCCTTTGCTGGCGAAAAAAGACCCGAGACAGACATCAAAAAAGCCAGAGGCCAAGGTCTTTGCTACTTCTACTAAATCTGCAAGAAAGGCTCCCCACACCCCCAAACGATTCCCCCTAAAACCCAAAGTCCCTCAGTGGACCTAAAGTCAACGATACAACCAGGAGATAGCATCAAAGCTTTTTAGAAACACTCGGCGTCCTGATCCCCATGGCAGCCTTCTCTAAGCGTGGGGCCTGGACTTAAATATTTTTTAAAACCTCCATAGGTAATTTTGATGTTTGTTCCTGGGTGTAAAAACCAGTGGTTTGAAGTAAAATCTGTTTTTAAATTGTTAAAAAAAGAAAAGCTAATAAGCAGTAGTGCCACCTTTTGAGTAAAATAATTGAATTTGTTTTATTAATAAAGTTTGATATAATAAGCAGAAGCATTCGAAATTACTCCATTGGTATCAGAGCTGTTTAAAAAGTACTAAAGTGTGTATAATACAAGAGTGTTGATGTTGATTGCATTTTATTGCATTGAAGAATTGAAGAAAAAATTTCAAAGGTTCTACATTTCTTTCCACTTTCTCAAAACATTTTCAGTTGATTCAAAGAACTGTTTAAAATTATATAAAACATAAAGCCTACCAGAAAATAATAGTTAGCAACTATAAGGTCCACACGTGTCTCTGAAAAGTAAAATAACACAGGTTGTTGAGAACCTTTAAACAATCTTCAAAATATATTACAGATCAGTGGCATACGACTGTGTGTTTGCCGCTTTGCTAATGCCCTTCCTTCAGTGCTTGGTCTTTGGCAGGTGCAGGGGCAAATGCTGAAATTTGAGGTGTTCATTAACATCTATTGAGTGAAATAGAACAGTAAAATAACAGGTGAGGACTGTTTATGCTATTCAGTTATTGAGCACTAAACTTGATTACCCAGCAAGTTACTACAGCCTGAAAAGTGGCATTTTAAACCTGGAGGCGAGTGCAGGAAAGTTGTGATCTCAGATCTGGTTACCTAACTCTCTACACACTGCCTCCCACTGCAGCAGGTGCATGGGCTTGATTGTGTTTTAGATTTAAAAGGTTTAGATGGAAAATATTGTGTTTTAGAGCACTAAACTTTGGAGAATCAAGCAATACAAGAAAGATAAATTGGAGTGGCAAGCTCAGTCTAGTGTGTGTAGGCGACTGGGCTAACTTGGTTCTTACACCGTCCCTCTACCCCTAATCACCTTCTCTTCCTTGTTCCCACATTAAAGTCTCTCACTGTAGGTGTTTCTAAAAATTCTAAATGGTCTTTGCTCGTCATTTACAAGTTGCCCTGTAACATCTTCTATTTTTCACTTTTTGTTTTTCTTGCTTCAAAAAATATAGAGCTTTTCACTGATCAATGAGATAAAACCTTATCTCATTCAGGCTTTGTTGAATCCACGAGCTGGAAGGAACCTTACAAATCACTCTTGGTCATATACCATTTACCTTGAAAGAGAATGTGATATTAATCTCTGATCACTTTTCCTCCATCTGTGTACATTTGTATTTGATGATTTCACCCATTCTTAATTTATATCTCTTTTTTAAAGCCCCATTTCGTCAACTGTATTACAAATTGTTAAAGATTAGCTTGCTACAAAGCATTAAACTAGATTTCTTTTTATTAGATGTGATTACATCAGAGCTTTTCTCTTGTCTGACAGTGAAACATGTTCCTAATTAATAGTTTGATCTAGGTTTAGTTTGGATGGGTCTATGAAATATTTGGAATAGAATTTTGAAAAGTATATGGATAGTCTAGATTGTGAATAGATTATCCAGTAGATAATCTTAGCATCACCAAATTGAAGTCATTTTTCATTCTTTATGAGCACTTTTCTACAGAGAGGGTGTGCACACAATCATTTTTGAATGATTCACAACTAAACAAAAGTTCGTGGAACTGGAAACAAAGTTTTGGTCTTAAGTAGACTGAGACCTGGATTATTAGCATATTTTTCATAGAAATGTTGGTGAAGTATATAGACAGGTACGATTAGAGTGTTTTTTCCAAATGATGTGATGCACCATCACATCATGATAAGTTTTGGCTTTCTTTCATATAATTAAAACTGCAGGTTATATTTTTGAATAGCGGGTATTATTTGATTGTTGCTCAAGCTTTGCAGATAGCCTGATCTGGAACAAATAATCCTTTAAAATAACAGTAAGGAAAGTTGATGTTATTTTTTTTAATTTGGTGCTTATATGCTAAAAATGAACTGATACCCTTATAGACTAGGGAACAAAGTATGTAATTTTTTGTTACCACAGTTTATATGAATTATGCCAACATGATACTTGTTAGTAGATAATGGTGAACATTTATTATAATTTTCGTGTCATTTAATTCTTTGGAAAGTAATTGTTTCTTTCACTATGATCTCATAGCAAGCAAGTATCCTGACTGCTCTTTGTTTTCTTTCACCTAGTACAGTGACTGGCATATAGCAGATGCTTAATAAATGTTGAGTGTATCCATGAGTTTAGAGAGAGCAGTTTTTAGGTCTTTAGCTCTATGTAGACCACTTCACTTGACAGTGTTGAATTTCTTCATTTGATATATGCCATAATCTAATAGAGTAGTCCCCCTTTAGCCATAGTTTTGCTTTCCAAGGGTTTAGTACTATCCCCTATTTTAAGCATCCACTGGGGGTCTTGGAATGTATCCCCCATAAATAAGGGAGGACTACTATATATAACAGTCTTGTTAGGGAGTAAATTATGGCCATTTTTTTCTGTGAAAAGAATTAATCTAAAATCCAGATTTTGTTCATTCTTGCTGATAAATACCATGATGCTGGCACAGACTGAAGCAATTTACCAGTGACCAAAACATACATGGTTCATCAAGTTGTAATTTGATAAAGAAAATAAGGCTATTATTTGTTCTAAGATAGCAACTACTCTTAAAGAGATATTTGACTTATATTCATATGCCCTTTATCATAACAGGGAAAACTATTAGAGACAAATTTATGTTTTGAAGTTAATATGTTTGCACTTAAATAATATTTTTGTGTGTAGGCTTGATAAAAGGAATGGCTGACTAGGAGAAAAGAAAACCTGATTAGGGCTTAGGAGAAATAAAATTAGTGCTAAAGAAATAATCCACATTTATTTGTGTTCTGAATTTTTTATATTTAAAAGGGTTTCACCCTAATTGCAGAGGTTTAGCAGATATTAAATTTAAATTTAATCAATTTTCCTTCTATTAAAATGTTTAAATGAAATGGCTTTTACACATTATTTGATTAGCAATAGACAAAAAGGTATGTCTGTGAATATGTAAAAGCAACATATTCTAAAGCAAAACAATTGATAGTTTATAAATAAATTGGGATTTTTGTTTATCCTCTAATCTTTAAATATATATTTCTTGTGAATAATTTGCTGAAATGTGTAATTAGTTAAGGAGGGCTGGGCTAAGAAGCTTTGAATTCAAGAGCCTAGGATTTGTTTTTTGTTCAGCAAGCAGTGAGTTGTTGAATACTTTTGAGCAAGGGAGTGGTTTTCTGAGCTATAAATGCAATGGCAATATGTAAAAAATCTATACCATAATTTATATGAAATTTATAACCTAAAATCCAGGTAAGAGACAATAGAGACCAGAACTATGGCAGAGGCAGTGAGAGTGGAGAGGAGGTGAAGGATAGGAGCATTCTAGAGAGAGATTCAGTAGTACTTGACAGTTGGGTAGGAAGCAGGGGTCAAAGATGATCGAAGTATTTTGATGATAGCAATTGTCATTTAGAATCCTAAATATTTTATCTATGGCTCTCTTGAATGTACAGCATCAGCATACATTGGAGATTCCTGAAATTTCCGACTGACCAAGCTTCCAGAAATGGGCACTAAGAAATATGTAATCAAATTCATTTCTATTGAGAGTATTTTTGGCCTGTGGAAAGATTGGATTTTGAAGATTTAAAAATGACTATTCCTTCAAGAATAGCTCATGGAGTAGGGTGAGTGAGGGTAGTAGCATTTAGAGTAGCATTTTCCAGCTAGCTGGGTAAACATAACACTTTGACCCCCTACTGCTTGGTGACTCTTCTCTCCTGGTGTCTGCTTCTCGCCCTCATTCTGAGAATCAGAAATTATAATGTGGGGTGTGAAATACTGGTTTAATTGACTGCATAGAAGGAAAAAAAGAAATGTTTCTCTCTTTTCATTTATCTCAGATTAAGATATTATAGTACTTCATTACTACTTTAAAATTTATAGATCTACAAAACACATGTACACACAATCTGAAAATGTTCCAATTATCTTCTTTTTAAAACTCTCATTTAAATAACTGAGAAATTTGAGTGCTTGATGCCTATTGTGTCATTTTATCAAAATGATACGGTCTGCCTCTACCATGTGAGCTCTACCTAAGAACACATAATCTTCTTTAAGCCAGAGGCCATGATGTTCCTAAAAAGAAACACTTTACCCCCAAAGAGGCAAACTCCCCAATGATTTATAATTTGTACCTTTGCCTCAACAAATCACCAGTCTGCCTTCCAGGAAAACATTACAAATTTTATTAAGGATTTATAATTTTTTAGGCAATCAAATATCATCATGGTACAGAAATACTTTCCTCAGATGACTCCTCCCTTAGAAGTACTATGCCATGGACAAACACTTACAAAAGTGTTCTCGTAGAACAATTTTTGTTATTTACATTAGCAGAGTTGTCTGTGACTAGATTATTAAATTACTTTGTGGTATAGAAAGTGATCTTAGTTAAAATAGTTTTCTAGGAGTGTAGTAAAATGGTGGATCCTGATGGCATTTTAGGAGAAAAATTGGGAACCGTTTCTGCAGTTAAAGATTGCATTTATACTCTTGGAATATGGTAATTGAATGTGTAGCTAGGTGAATGGGCTATAAGTGACAGTAAAGACTATTTTCATCTCCTAACAACCTGAGAACTTAAGGGCAGCGATGGATATGTTTCTTTATGGGAATCGTAGCACAAGAGGGATAACTTAAAGTCTTATAACAAAGTTTTGTGGGAAAAAAATGCTTCATGGTGAGGCAAATATGCAGAAAGGGGAAAATAATTTTATTATGAGAAATGATACTCAAATTAGACTCTTTGCCTCCAATACACTCCATATCTGACATGAGCTTGAGAGAACCACCATAAGAGTTGAGAGCCTGCCTTCTGCTTTCTTTTGGTATTATCCTCCCCTATCTTAAAAATACTGGTTGTCATATTAAAAACATATGATTGATTTGATGCTGAAATTTTTCTACATTCATTGAAGTAATTAGAGATGCCTTTAGGTCACTGCAAAATCAAGGCTGAGATTTGCTATATTTTTTACAGGCTTTGAATACATAGAGTCAGTGGGACTCTTAGGGCTGTCAATTATATTTCTTAAAACATGGAATGCAATGGTTATTACTTTGTAAGTATTACTCTTTGGTTTGTTTCACGTCTCCTTTTAAAAGAGAAATAAACATCCCCATACGACCTGGTCGTGAATTATTGACTTTGTGAAGTTGAATATAACTGGGAAATTCAGAAAAGGATAGGATTTTCACCACTTGATTAATGATTGTTCTGTTCCCAAATAGATTTGTCTCAGTGATTTCTAATTAGTTTTGAGTTCATGGAATCTGCCTTTATAACAAACTCTAAAATTGGATAACTTGGATGTCTGAATATTTGATAAACTGAAATTTTGGGCAGGTGCAACCCAATACTTTCATAACACGCTTTTTGATTTAAATGCACCATAGCGCAACCGTCATTTCAAAGTTGGTGAGCTACAGATAATGGGAGTAAAATGACACCTCGGTTAACAAATTCTCTGGAAGCAAACCTCCTTTAAAGAAAGTTGGCCTGGGCATTGAAGGGGTTGGAGCTCCCATTACAGTTTTTTCATTTGGGGATTGAAGAAGGCGAAGGCAAGCTCACTGCCACAGGTATAGAGACTTCTCAATGCGCAGGCCTGGTGCTAGCAGTAGGGTAAAGTATCCTTCCAGAGGGCTTATGCTTGGCCAGAGGATTGTAGCTATTTCCTCTGTGCACTGAGAAGGGGACTATTGACAGTGATGGGAGCACATGCTGTTTCTCCCGACACGTTTCTACACATTACCGTCTCCCTACCACCACGGCCATGTGTACACTCTCTCACTGTATGTGGCTTCTTAAAGGCAAGGGAGCTTTGACTTTGCTTTTTTGTGTGATAGGTATGGAATCAACATTTAGAAATTCATTCCTTTTTCTAATTATTTTTTAATTATTTCATTAATAATTCATTCTTTCATTTCTACTTCAGGAAATACAATGAATTCTTACATACCCTATCTATCTACCATCCATCCATCCATCTATCCATCCATCTACCTGTCTACTTACCTATCTACCTATTTGTTTTTAACAAAGTATTATAAGAAATATGAAGAATGAGAAATAATACATAAACAAAGCTTCCTAAATAGAGAACGTTTTTGTTCAAGATGCATGAGATGTGATGCAGTTTAATTGGTATATGGATTTTAAAAGATAGAGGGGGACTAAAGTCTTGAAATATGGTAAGTATAGGAAGCAAACATTAATTTTAAAGTTTTTCAAGGATGGGATTGAGATATTCAGTACAAATACTTTTTGGTTTGGCTAATTAACTTTCATCCTGTTATAGTTATCTAGTGGAGTATCATTTGTCATTCCATTTGTCTAGCCCAATTCCCTCATCTGTGTCATAGTGCTATATCTGTGATTGCGATGGTTGGCACTGGAATTCAGAATCTGTTCTTTTAAATGTTGATATCAGTAATGTATAATTCTCCCTAAATTTGATCTGAGTTATATTCTCAGACATGTTACCTTCCTACCCCATATGTGTTGGGAGAATGGCATGAAGAATTTTTAGCATTGGTATTGTTTTTATGGAAATAGAGTGGTAAAAGTGGGTCATTTGTAGATTGAATTAATTAAACCAGAAAATTACTTGTCTATAACAGAATGTATGCTCCTTGTATTTATAAACTAAGCATTGAAATGCAATTTGCTTTATGGCCTTTACTGTCTACTATTTTTAATTTTTCAGGCATGGTATAAATGGGAACAATGTGGGCTCTGGATTCAGATGTGGGTTCAAATCATAGTTATCAGACTCGTGGTGAGGCCTTAAACTCTCTGAGCTTCAGTTCCCTGTCTTTAAGATGGGATTGTTTTGAGGATTAAGTAGGATACTAGAATGTGCCTGGCACAATGCCTAGTACACAGCAGGTGCTGGGTAAATGATCTTATTCCTATGTTAAAACAGACATCAGCTATTTATTAATGTAATTCTATTTTAAATGTGACAGACATATGCATATAAGAAGCCTGTGTAATAGCTTCTTAGGAAAATCATTTTACAGTATGGCCCTATCACCTTGATTTTTTTCTCTTTTGTGGACTTGTATTACTTCAGCAGAAAAGAAAGCCTTGGAAAGATAGAAGCTATTTTATAAAATAGCTCATCTATAACTAAATATTTCCATTAGTGAAATCATTTCTAGTAGACAATGATTTACTTATATTTATGTCATTACAAAAACTACAAATAACTAACCAAAGCTTTATCTTTCTTGATTCCTTTCAGACAAAACACCTCATTGAGGAGATACATTCTCCACAGTTTCTTAAACAACAATTAATTTATGCCTTATTAAGAGAAGTTACTATGATATTTATAATTTCCTTGTGTAATGATACTGTAAATGACATTTTAGTTGGGGGACAAATCTTTCTATATTTGAAGTTTTAAGTTTTTTTCATTCCATCCATAAAAATGCCATGCTTACATTATAGACATTAACTTCATGAGTTGGAAATTTTGTTTCTGATTTTTTCAAAACATTTTCCTTCTTTTTTGTAATGGAAGAGTTGAGTGTGTGCACGTGCACATGTCTGTACACTCAAACGTGGGTGATACCATTCAGTTTTTGTTTGAGAAGTGTGGAAAAAGAGAGTAGCAGAAAATCTATTAATATCTTTAGAATTCAGTGCAGTATACATACTTTGAATCTATCTGAAAACCAATGGGAAATGACTTCTACTATCTTAAGTTTTTAATTTATTTCTCAAGAGTGGAAGGAAATACCTTGACAGATTTAGCACTCAAATTCAAATGAGTATGAGAACAGGTGGTGAAATTTCTCCTCCACCTGCTGTGCAACTTTATCACAAGAAATGTTTCATTTAGCAAATGCTGCTGCTAGCAGACACTTCTCTGTTTCAGAGCAGAAAAACAAATGGAGGGGGAGTACTTCTTTGAAGAAAACCTTTTTCTTGATTTTCTTTTTAAATTGTGAGTGTGAGAAATATGTATTTATTTTCCTGGGGGATGGGCGGTGGAAAGCATGAGTCAGTGCTTGATTAACCAACCTGTTTTGTTGTATTATTAAACCATTCATGGCTTTCTTGTATTTGTTTTGTTTTGTCACTATTGCTGCTCTTGTACATCAATCCATTGGCACTAACTTTGGTTAAGATAATATTATTAACCTTGGTACTTGAAATATTTGTACAATACTTTGACACTAACTCAAGAGACTCCCATTCTTTTGTTACAGTGAAATTGAGTTATTAGAAAACATTGCTGGATTGGTGACCTTTTTGTGATGAAATGTTGGCAAGCAAAAGGAAGTGCTATGAAACTAAATGGGAACTAAGTAGAGAAAAGCTAGAGGTGTTATTCATATACGTTTACCTTTCTAGCTTTTCTCTGATTCATTTCTTCTTTTTTCTTCTCAGAAATTACAAACAATACAGAGAACGTATAGAGAACGATCTTTTGTTCTTGGCAGTATCAATGTGCTGCTTTTCACTTGGTGCTAGCCAGATGTTAATGTGCCAGTGCATGAGCTGGCACACATAACCTCTCTACTAAGAAAAGTCAAGTGTTTCATTGTGTTTTCATGCTAATAATTTTAGGAAACACTAAAATGTTACCTTTTTCTTGACAATGAAATTTGACCTCAACTGGCTTTCTGTATAGCATGAACCGGTATTGCAATGATAAAAACCAGGAAATTGAGATATGCATTTTATAACTTATCAAGGTGATACCTAACTTTGTAAACACTAAAGTACTGGTTTCAGCGGGTTTGGGGGGGTATTAGGTATGGAGACTGAAGAGTGTTGAAAGGTTATTTGTGGCTTTAGAGCCAAATGATGCGATTAAGAGATGCTCTTTCCTTCCCCATGTAGCATAACAGCAAACATATTTGCTATAGTGACTTCTAAGAGTACATGGTTCTCTATAGAACCTCTACCAAATTAAACCTCCACAGAACTATTCACTGGAGAAAACATATTTGAGTCAGATCGGCAGAACACTCTTGCTGTGGCCCACCTACCAGAACATAGACACAATACACAATCCTTCATTGTCCTGATGTTCATTATAAAAAAAGGATTTGTTCATTTAGTGATTTTTAAATTTCCTTTAAAAATTCATTTGGACGAACAGTTCTATGCAGACAGCAGGGGTTTAATATATGTTTGAACTAACAATTCTGAGACTATATCTTCTACTGTACTCTTTGATAATTTTATAGGTTTAAAGATAGAATCTTTGTTTTAATTTGCACGTTCTTCAATACTGATGAGGTTGAACATTTTTCTGTCTGTGAACCATTTGTACTTCGATCTTTGTGAATTTTGTGTTCATATCATTTACACACGTTTCCCTTGGGGTACTTTTTAAAATGTGGAAGTTTTAAGGCAAAATTACAACGTCGGCAGCATTTTGTTAACATATGACAATTGCTTAGACTTTTTCTCCTCGTCTTTAAACAACAGTGCAAATAAATTCCATCATCTGTGTATGTTCGATTTGACCATGTTTGCAAAGCTTTTAGTAAAATGATTAGATAGTGCCTCTATCTTTAACCTAATGCTCATCAAAAAAGTAATTGTTTTTGTTAAGCAAGCACAGTTGACTGATTCATGCATACTTTGTGAAAGATTGCTTTTGTGCTCTGTGGTTGGTCATTGTTTCAAAAATAAGATGTATCCAGTGGTGACGGGATAGGCAGGGGTGGCATGGCAGCAATATGCAGGCTATAATGTAGGAAAAAGAGAGATTTAATTTTTAGAAAGCAAATTGGTGAACATAGTTTCTCCCACGAATAACTTTATAGTGTCAATGAAATGAGAATATTTGGACAGGATTTGTCAGATTTTAGTTTAGCATGTAAAAGTGAATCCAGATAACAACTGTTTTAAGCAAAATTAAGAAATTAATATTCTTACATGAGCTTATATAAAACAAAAGCTTTGCTGCATAATTGTCTTATAAACTTCAAAGCCATTATCTACTTATTAATATCTACTGTAAACAGTTGATTTTTCAAATTGATGGCCCTGAGGAGAGCAAAGGTATTCTGTTAGGTAGCCTTGGAAGAGTTTGTGGTAATTAATAATCCTACTGCGTTTCGTACTGTTAGCATTACCTCATGGAGTCAATCCTAAGACTGGAAAATTATTTAAGACGTAAAATTGCTTGAGGAAAATTTTCATGAGAAGGTCAATCCCTCTATATTAGGGTTTCTCAACTTTGACACTCTTGACATTTTTGCCTGAGAACATCTTTGACGTAGGGAACTAACTGTCTTGTGTATTGAAAGATGTTTAATAGCATCCCAAGAAATGACAGTGATTGCCTCCTCCCACCCTAGTTGCAACAACAAAAAATGTTTCCAGACATTGCCAGAGGTGGGGATGGGGAGAGTGGCAAAATGCTTCCTGCTTCCCCTATCCCCATTGAGAAACACTGGTATGTATATTGCTTTTAACTATAGAGTGTGGAAAAAAATAAGATTTTAAAAATGTTGTTTGTTCTTGGAATTACTCAGATAATTATTACTTTAAAGCATAGTTTGATATAATCATAGCCTGGGGTTTGCAGAGAGGTGTCGCCACCTTGCTATGTTGAAAAACAATGCTCTTCACATCCAGTCAATAAACTTAATGGAAAGGAGATAGAAGGCAATATTGAATCTGCTAAGAAGGTTGACATGGCATGTACTGTTACCACGGCACAAATAGTAGGGTGTGTTTTGAATGTTAAAAAGTCAAAAGATACTGATAGAGTCATGAAGAAGATCATTTTAGTGAAGGCTTCTTCAGGTTTTGAAGTAATTAATTAGAAAGGCAGCCATATTATATTGCTAAGAAAGGGCTGCATTTTCACATTCAGCTTTTCAATTTTAAGAGCAAGAGACAAATGACAAGTAAACAAGTTGTCTGTAGTTTATTCAAAAAGGCAATTTCCAGGATATGTCATAGTGGCAATGTGGTTTCAGTTTTGCCTCTGTCCCTTTTTACATCTGCAGTTTTATAAAAATGATAATTGATGGTCATTTAAGCACTGAATGATAAAGAAATGTCTTTGTAATGATCCACAGAAATGAGATTCTTTATTCATTCAGAGGATATTAAGCCTCTCATGCCAGACTCTATGCAGGGGATACAGAAACTAATAAAACAGTCTGCTTGATTATCCAATTAAAATAATGCTGGATGAATAGAAATTTTCTGGTTAGAGAAACCGATCATTATCAATCTATTTTTGACTTTTCCGATTGATTCTTTAATTTTAAATGTCTGTCCACAAAAGTTTTTTAAAGGTGTATGTGTGCTATATTTCATATATATAATTTAATTCTTTTAAAGCTATTTCGGAAACTCTAGTGGAAAGCTATATCTATTTTCTTTTATGCTTGTTAAAATCTTATTTAAATTATTCTCTTCTTTATTAAATATCCATGAGAGTTGAATAAAACATGGTTATACATTATTAATGCATTTTTGGTTATACTATGGCTCTAATATCATTAAGAAGAATTGATGTCACCCTTAAGGCCATAATTTTGCTAATTATTGCAGGATTTAAAACCATTTGGTTGGTGTCAGAATTCAAAGCAGGATCTTTATTTAAAGTATGGTATAGCCTTAAAACTCTTTTTCTTGTTAAAACTGATCAACTTAGGTTATAGGTAAGATAGGAAAAAGGGTAAAATGTTTATGATATTGGATAGCTCCATTAGAAAAGCAAATAATTCAAAATTTAGGAAGTTACAGACAAATAGGAAAAACAAAGAATTGAAAGAATTGAAAATCCATTCTCCTCCTTTTTTCTAATGTCTGTTTTAGCAGTTTATGTCATAAATGCACAAACCAATTCAGAGCCATGGGCTCTTAGGCAGGTGATCCAGAGATGATTTTAGCTGTGTATACATCTGGAGAAACACAAGGCCTCTTCTAAGGAATAATGAAAGGTTGTTCCACGATGGCCCATTTTTAGTGTAACCTGAGGCCTTTTAACTATGAAATATATTGTCATATTCTCCATGCAACCAATGACCTACTGACTACAGGTTCTCCGACCCTTTCTTATGGTCCCTGAAAAAATTATTTTTGCAACACATATGGGGATAGCTTGTGTTTATTTTTTTCAGTATTCATGTCTTTGAAAAGTTGTAAATGCCACTATACTGTAGCTATTTAGCTAAGCAATGCCAAATTGATAAGTGAGAGATACTGCTAGAAAAAGAAATTATTTCATATGTAAAATTGTATTCAGTTGGGGTTGAATAGGAGTTATTATTATTAATAGCAGAAGAAGAAGTAATGTATTAATTTATCACAGTTAATCTTTGACTTTTATTAATGGGGCTTTGGAGTTGGAATCAAACTAGACCTAGATTTAAACTCTGGCCCAACCACTTTAATAACGTTGTGACCCTAGGTTAGTGATTTTTTAAACTTGTTTATTTGTTATCCCTACCCTTAATAAAAAGGAGATAATAATAGTAGCTATTGCATTGGATTGCTTTAAGGATTAAATGAGCTCATGTGTGTAAAATTTTTGGCAAGTACCTGATATATAGTGACTGTTTAATAAATGGTAGCTATTATTTTTTATCTTTCTAAAATTAGGTGTTCCAAATTAATTTTAACTTGTGGATAATGCAATTTGATGGTGTTGCTACCTAAACAGTAAAATACCAAAAGCAATTACTGAGGCCCTAAAAGACCCCTAAAAGTTTTGAACCAACTTTTAAATTGATTTCTCAGTTCTCATTTATATTTTCTGTCCTTGGAGAGCATTTACAAATATTTATTTTTCTATGATAGAGAGTGCTCTGAGTCTAAAATACAATGAAACAAAATTCAGTGTATTCCATAATCAGATGATTGGCGATATTATTTATTTTTCTAATTAATATCATTATTGTGAATTATACAAGTTTTAATTTGCATTTCTTTTTTATTTTTTTTAAAAAAAAATTCAGATCTCTCGTGGAAGAGGAAGACCAACACATGAAATTGTCCCTTGGAAGCAGCGAAATGGGCCTCTCATCCCATTTGCAGTCTTCCAAGGTGGGAACTACACGCATCTTCACCAGCAATACCCACAGTTCTGTGGTGTTACAGGTAATCTAAGCTAAAACCCACCGTGGATTTTGTGGTGTGGGATGTCAATAATGGGTATGTAGGGACAGGATGTATATGGTCACTCTCTGCGTTTTCTGCTCAGTTTTGCTGTGAACCTAAAACTGCTCTAAAAAAATGTTTATTAGTTAAAAATGAAAGACAAAAACTAACCAGGGAGAATTCTTGATGGAGGAACAGATAACTTCCTGATGTTAAAAAAAAAAGTGTGATTCTATTCTTTGTTTTGTTTGTATAAAGGACATTTTGCTATCATGCCACTTTCTTGCAGAATACCATATCTGGCAACATTGACATTTCATTCAATAGCAGCCAAAGTAAATATCACAAGGTTCCTACATTAAATTTTCTAGTTTCTTATTCACAACCTATTTTACTATCATCTTTGTCATAGTTTGAAAGATCATATTTATTTGGTCTCTCAACTCACATTGGCAATAGTAGGTGTGGGAATAGGGGTGAGGACTGCTGGATACAAACCCACTGACATGTGTGAGAAGTAGTAACTAGAATCAAATTAGGGGACAGAGCACATTAGAAAGCCAAAAGAATGAGCTAGGATGTGACAGAGCTAAGGGCTCTAAGACACAGCTGTAGCTCATTGGTCCAGGCTGGGGCAAGAACACTGATGTGAAAGTAACCTGAAAGTTTGTATTACTTGAAGATAATTTTTCTTCAACTGATTTTTTAAATGTTGTTATATTTTCTGTGGCAGTATGGAACTGCAACTCTGTATTGCTATTGAAAAACTTGTACACTCTGTTTAAAAGACTATTAAAAATTTTGTTCTTCGCATTCTACTAAGCGAAGTATCCCAAGAATGGAAAAACAAGCACCACATGTACTCACCATCAAATTGGTAGTAACTGAACAACACATAAGTGTACATATAAGAATAACATCTATTGGATGTCGGGTAGGGAGGGGGGAAGGGGGAGGGGCGAGGGGGAGGAGGGGACGAACATATGCATACACAAAGGGTGCAATGCGCACCATCCGAGAGATGGACACGCTTGGGACTGAGACTTGGGGGGAAGCGGGGGCAAGGGCAACATACGTAACCTAAACATCTGTACCCCTATAAACAACAAACAATAAAAAAAAAAAATTTTGTTCTTACAAACTGCGATTTTTTAAGGCCAAGCACTAACAGGGAACTTTTTTGTATCTAATCTTAGGTGTGTGGTTGTCAAGTGTACAAGCTAGAGAAGTGTTTAATGTGTAAATGTTATCATTGTTTTAAAATTAGCAATAACACAAACTTCAGCTTCAAAAGGCACTGAAAGTAGCTGTCAGGGGGACTGATCCATGGGGAGAAACTGTTCTAAGAAGTTTCACTCTGCAGGATTACTCACTGCCTAACTGTAGTGAGAAGGACATGGGTTTCAGCCAAAACTGGAACTCTAGTTGTGCCACTTACCGTGTAGTTATATGACTTTGGAAAAGTCCCTTATCCTCTCTGGGCCTTGTTTATATGTTTCTATATTTATTATCTGGGTAAGCGATCTGAGGATTAAATGTCACACTTTATGAAAAAGTAAGGTGCATAATAAATATCCATTTCTTTTCCTTCTACTTGAACTAAACAGAGAAGGTATCAGAGGAAATGGAGCTGATCAGAAGCGGTGGGTACACCAAATATGGTGTCTGTCTGGTTGGCTTGAATGGCTCTAGTAGATTAGTCATCTCCATTAAATAAACTTTAGCAAACTAGGCCGTCAAAGTGCCTAGAAAGACACTTACTACCAGATAGGCTTACATTCCTAGAACTTTGAATGAATTTCAGGGGAATCCATGGTAGAGTTAACAGTGCAAACTACTTTTACTCAAGCAAGGAAGATTAACCAG